>JARFNW010080345.1:0-11578 GCA_031763155.1 Dirona albolineata
AGTCGAAGGCAGAAGTGCGTCTTTCCCCCCCCCCCCCCCCACACACACACACACACCCACACGCTTTCAAAGTGACGTGCCATTATTCATCTGAGTGTGTTACAATGGTAAGATAGGTGTGCAGTCACTCCAAAACGATAATCCATCGAAGAGCGGAAAAGATGTTATATGTATGAGACATTGAAAAACGGGAAACCCGAAGCGTATGTTCATTGTCAATAGGTATTTACAGAAGGCCATTATAATATTATAGTATGTACCGCTTATTTACTATTTACCTGGCTTCTATCAGCCTCAGTATGTTTTATTTATTATGTAGATGAGGTAGACAGCTTCTAGGTTCAAATATTGTCACAATTACCAATCATTGTCAAATTACTGAATTAAAAAACATGAAATATCCGCATCGATGCGTCGACCCGTTTCCCTCAAACAGAGTTGTCCGTCATCGAAGATGAACAGGTAGAGCGCCAGTTCCCGTATTTACAGTCCACAAGTAAACGTTTAGCACATTTTGGCCCAATCACTGTAAACATTGAATTGAACTTAGAATTTGACTTAAAGATTGAGAGTCAGTGCGTGCCAAAATGTCTTATAAGTTAAAGGGCCGTCTGTGTATACCGCCACAGAAGAGCAGTACAATAAAAATTTTAAAAGAAACAAACCACGAAACCATTGTTAATGAACCACCGTCAGTGTTGGAAATGTTGCTGAATACCAAATTATATCAATTGTTCACGAATTGTCCGAATTAGTGTTGCAAGTGTGATTCCCATTGTAATGTTGTGTGATTCAGTTAGTATTGTATGACGTTTGTTTACAGTTACAGACACAGTGTTACTACGTCAGCCATTTCTGTCAGGATTGTTGTTATTTCGAGTTTCAAGCCGTATGAAGCGCATAGAACACCATAGAAAGAACACCGTGAAGCTCATAGAACACCTCGGTGGAGATGAGCTACTTTAATACCATTTCGTCTAATTGTTGCTGTTGTTTGTGTGTGTGTGTGTGTGTGTGTGTGTGTGTGTGTGTGTGTGTGTGTGTGTGTGTGTGTGTTACTACTATGCCTATGAAAGTTGAAAGTGATACATAATCCACAACCACATTACTGTATATGTTATTTGTTACGTCCCTGAAGATAAAAGATAAGGATGGGTTAATAGTATGTATCCCCCTACAAGTACATGATCACAGGCTGTTCATCATTTATCCCCCAGCAAGTTGTGTTGTTCAAAATCCTTCTCAACTCCCAATTTTTCTTAATGTTTGTGCTTGGAAAGGCAGGGCTAGGCATCCTTCATACTATATTTCACCCACACATAAAGAAATAAAGAAACACAAGGACGTTCTGGATCTGTCAGTAGTGCCAGGGCAACCAAAATGACCATAAAGGCTTAAGAAGTTTAAGCATTTTAAAAGCACATCCCCCTACACCCCCCAAAAAAGCAAAATAAATAAATAAACAAATTTAGCTAATGTCAACAAAGGTAGCCAAAACTCTTGATATAATCTGGGAGTAGTGCTGTGAGCGGACAAGTTTTCCTTTCGTCTCTCTTCAACTCCAAGCTCTCTCTGAATTCCAAGTACTGCAGACTCTCTACAGATCAAACTTGGAAGAGGAATGTTCTTCAGTTTTTGCATAACAGAGGACTTGAAGAGTTCAACAATGAAAATATAACCCACATCATAATGAATCTAATTTGAAGATGGACAAACTGATTAATGAATTTGTAGAAAATTATCCAATGACTGTTACTGGTGAACAGAGGAAATGAGGGAGACTGGAGATTTTCTCAACGTAAAAATAAAACAACCAAAAAACAACTGGTTCTTTTCATTTCTCTGTTACAGTTGCACTGTAATCACTGCTTTAATGAATTCATACCCATAAGCACCCACAGATACACACATACACAAACACACACATACACACACAAAGAAAAATAAACCAACAAAACATAAACATCTAGTTTATGACTTAAATTTGTTGAAATAAAAAAATAAAACATGGAAGTCATGAAATGAAAATCTGATTGAGCACAAACACAACCGTTTAATGCTATAGATATCTTTGAAGCATTAAATGGAAATGTATGAGAAACACAACATACTAATATAAATATTTGTGTATTTATGAAAATGGGATGTTACCATTGAGGTATAAGTAAATGTGAAGATTTTTTAAAAAGTCTTTCATAAAATAAACATGTTACATCTGTGTTTAGATAGCTCAGCATGCACATCGTATAAGCAATCTTATTATATTTGTCAATAACCAAGTACCCATCACTAATATAAAGGATTCATATGTGAATATTAGGCTGGAATGGAAAAACTTGTTTCACATCTTGACCAAAAAAGATACCATAGTCCACGATAACATTTGTTCACATCAAAATCAAAGCATAGGCTTATTTATTATGGAAGAAGCATACATTACTTTCACAGGATTAATATACTGTACAAAAAATTAGACAGATAACAGATTCTTATACTGTAATGTTATATATTATCACAGCGTTAAAAAGATTTGAACTTGAATGGAACGCTTACATCAATACAAATATACAAATTTCATTAGTGAAGCATATTGACAACACTATTTTCTATCTTCAATTATTCTGTAATAAATTCAAGATAAGCATACAAATACGATGGTCCCCTTGACTACAATATTTATACAAAACTGAGCTAAAAATATAGAATAAATATTCAAAAATACTATACTTGGTATCCAATGACTTTAAATCGAAAGACACCAAATTTTTTTGATATAAAGAGAAAGATATATCTTACCATTTACAAAAATAATTCAAAATCTATACTATGAATATCTTTTTAAAATTTTAATAACTCCATGCCATTCTCTTTTTTCTATTCCTTGTCACCAATGGTACACAATTTCTCTCAACAGCAGTGACATCCATATATATGATATATCCAACAGAACAGCTTCCTTGCCATTACTACATTTACTGGTTTCTGTGCTAACTGCTCACTGTTCATATTGACATCAATGTAAGCAAACCCAAATGTCCTTTTTTAGGCGATACAATTCTATTCCACTCTACTTTATCAAACAAACATATCCAATAACACAACCAACAAAACAAACAAGTTAATGAAAGGATTAACAAACATAATAAATATCTAATAATATACTCCATTTAATATTAACCACAAGACCATGATCATAATTTTACATTCAGAACACATCAAATTTTAATGACTAGGTTGTTCGTCACTACGATGATAGTAGAGATTTTTTCAAGTCCTTCAACAACATTGTCCCTATGACCATTTTCTCACAGTTGACAGTTACTTTAGGCGCCTTTCCGACCAGAGACACGGAAACCAACACCAGGGTAGAGCTTGCCAGAGTTTGGGCTGCAAACTTGTAAACGTCGCTCTCGGAGGAAGAAACTTGTAACAGATTGCTGGCATTCAGCACCGCCTGGACAATGGCTTGGGGACTTCTCTTGTTGTCTGGAATATTGCACGTCTCCTTGTTTTCATGCATGCCGCCCAGCTTACCTGAGAAGAATTATAGTTATTATAGTTATTATAGTTATAGATTAATCAATTAACTTTCTATGTGTTCAAGGTGATCTAAAAACGATAATACAGTTATAATCCACAGCTGTCTGAACATATCTTAGTCAAAATCTGAAGAAAAAAAAAGTTTTCTTAAATCTTTAGTTGAACACTGTGGAGGCAGCATCTTCTTTTAAAATGTCATCTACAGGACAAATTTTGAAAAGTCTGAGATGTCCATAGCACTGCCTACCAAGGATTTGGATCCGGGACCTAAAGCCACACCATCAACCTCTACACTAAGGTATTGTCTAAATCTTTCATTTTATTTGAAATACATAGATAATAAATAATAAAAATTACTTAATTAATCAATCAATTGATTTTTAAAATAAAATAAAATGAAATAAAATAAATTCCCTTTACTCATCTCAGGGTAAAATATGTCTTTAGGGTCTATTCCAAGGGTAAGACAGGAATTATCCAGGCGTCCGCCACAATGCAGCGCCGCAAAGTGAAAAAAAATCCAGTGCTTCCACAGGGATTCGAACCCACAACCTCTCGAAACAAAGGCGAGCGACTTAACCACTGCACCATTGCTACCTCTAAGTCATATTGTGCCTCATATTCATTTAGCAGATTCTTGAACAATATCTTTCAGCTTGGTGATAACGTGTAGAATTGTATTCAAGGCAAATTTTGTAAAAGTCAAAGGGGGATAAATACTCTCAAGGATAAAAAGAAAAAAAATGAGGATGATGAAACGGGCTAGAAAAAAATATTCTACATAAAAACAACGTAAAGTCAACCCCTTACTTTGCTGTGACTTGAAATCTGCTTCACTCATAGTGTGAGGTTTTGTGAGCTCTCCAACAGGGGCAGAGATGTTGACTGAAAAGTTTCTCTGCTCAGTTGAAATTTGAAATCCTGCAGGCTGGGTGGTATCGTTGAAGTTAATTCCCATCAGGACAGAAGTAGATGAACCTTCAGCCAAACTGGCTGTAAAACACAAAGAAAAACAAGACAGGATTAGCGAGATGTGACCCCTTAAACAATTTCAAGACAGGGGCATTATAAATTAAGACTAACATTGACCTCCTTGGATATAAATAAGTTCCTATAAGGCGTAATCATTACACGCTAGTTATACAAAGAAAATAGGGACTGATAAAAGTAAAACAAGATTCTTTTGGATAAGTGGAACGTATTTTTTTTAACACATGAGAAGGAATAGCGGGAATAGCTAAGCTGCATCATGAGCAAATAACTGTACCTAAATCATTTACAAAAAAAGAGATCGGTTGAATTGCAAATTTATACATAAAGAACTAGTCTTACCTATTTCTGCAAACTCGTGAATCTCCATTCCAGAATGAATTTTCTGTGCAAAGAAAAATATAAATATCATAGCAGTTAGTTCTGTCTCCACTATGTATATATATACACAACTTTAAAGCATACATGTCAGTAGTAATCATATTTATGATAATATGACAACTACAGCATTAGATAACATCATGCAAAAAGGAAAGAACACAATATGTACACCTACGGTTGACGGCAACCTAAGTAGATTGAACTTTGGCACTTTGATAAATTCAGGATGAAACATAACTTAAGATAAGAGAAGATTACTCAACAGTTTAAGATGAAAGAAAAGAAATCAAACAAGCCCACATAATGTTATAATGATACCTTGTCTCCAATCTTAATGCAGGTAAATGGACTCTCTCCCTCATTGGTAAAGGTGAGTTCTATGGACACCATCTTGGATGAAAAGATTGAAATGGTGCGGGTGTACTTGTAGGACACAGACAGACCACCACTGCTGATACGATTGAGGAGTTCTAAAGACTTTGTCACTGCTGTCACACCTTGAACAATCTACAAAGAATAAAAATGTTATGCATGCAGCATTACATCAGGAAAGTGATAATGTTTAAATTAATGAGCATATCACACTTGAGAAATGATGAGTCTAAAGACTCAATCAAGTGTAAAATAATGTCTATTCTCTTAAACTTGAGTGTAAAACCTAAATACTATTGGAAATTATTTTCTTATAACACTAATTATCAAGAGAGTTTGATCTGATTCAAAGGCAGACCAAAAGAGCACTTAAAAATATTTGGGGTTTGTTTTTTTTATATAATTAGTTTGTGATCTACCCATCTCTGAGATATCTTGGATTAGAATTGCATGATACAAAACAACACCTACATTGGAAGGAGCATTGTCTGCTTGCTTGGTAGCCGTGTTTGAGGAGGCAGAGGCAGCCATTGGTGTTAATAGATCTCCTGCTGACATTGAGGTGGTCATGCCAGTGCCAGTCTGACTCGTGGAGCCCACTGTCAGGATACAGAGGGAAAGCAAATCAACAACCACCCAATAAGTAATATGTAGTAATAGTGATAAATCTAAGCACTAAATAATGGGAAAATGTATCTCTTATGCTGCAGAACTTGACAAATATTTATTTCTATAGCTTTTAACACCCTTCATATTAATACAACCCAATATTAGCTACAACTAGAATGATAGATAGAAATACATTAATACAACCCAATATTAGCTACAACTAGAATGATCTGACTCTTCTGTCCCATTCCAGCCTTAATTGAATTAAAGCAGCCCACAGAGAAGGAAGGCTACTCAAAGAAAATAACCACTCACAATCATCAAGATCTAACAGTAGATCGCCTCCCTTGCTGGATTTCTCGGCTGGCTTTGGTTTTGACTTGGTTGACTTGGAACTTTTTACTTCCTGAAATTGATTGAAAATAGCATTAAGTGTTCATTCATACTTAATAAGCCTGTTTTATTATTTGTTTTGTTTTCCAATACCCATGAATATTAATAGAAGAGAACTACACATGACTAAATATGTTACCTAAACCCGTAAAGCAGATGGGTCATGAATTTAGGACATGATGGTGGTTCGCTCATCAACATTCAATGCTACAATTGGTAACACATCATTCCACATTTTTCCCATACATCATTTGATTGAATATGGTCTTTATGCCTAAAGTATAAATAATTTTTTTCCCTTCTTCTTCCATGATCAAAACTTAAACCGTAGCAGAATCGTCACCTTTTTGACGGAACTGACAAGCATTGCATAATTTCTCATAATTTTCAAACAGATTGAGTGAGTTCAGTTGCATTCCACCCTGAAGCACAACCTGAATATTCAAAAGGCGAGAAAAAACTGGGCGACTAAAGAGCCGGCTACTCACCAATGTTTTCTTCACTGGTTTCACTTCGGGTTCACTTTCTGATGATGAATCCTCTTCCTCTTCTGATGACATGTCTTCAGATTCAGACTCTGACAAGCTGGCATCAGAGTCGGATTTGGCAGATGAATCTGAGTCTTTTCTTGGCTTGGTCTTCTCTTCTTCAGAGTTTTCATCACTGTCGTCTTCATCTTCCTCAGATTCCTCTTCAGTGCTGTCCTCATCCTCTGTTTGGAAAACATTGAAAAGATTACAAGACAGTGCAAAATTTCTAGATGGGGTGTTTATGAAAACATTGATTATTGCAGGGAAGAATTGTTAATAGAAGCATTGACGATAATAAAAACATTTTAAAAAACAAACAAACAAACAAAAATCAGTAGGATTTCCATGTCTCCATTGAATACTATTAAATGAAGAATCATATAAACATGGACATTTGGACATTACCTAATCAAAATGAAAGCACCTGCCTCTTTAAATTGGACAAAGTATCCAACTTGAAAATTCTATGTCTGTCCCTTCATTGACAAAAACATGAACTATTTCTTTAAAAAATAAGCACAGAGAAAAGCCAAATCAGGTAAGGCACAGTAGAGACTAAAAGAAATATCAATTTTAGACAACTATTTCTATGCAAATCGTTGTAAAAGAGAAGTGGTGAAGTCACATTTCATACCATCGACATCTTCATCATCGTCATCATCATTTGAGAAATCATCATCATCATCCGAACTGGATGAAGAAGAGTAAAAAGACTTGAGGTCCATTTTGGGGGCCTTCTGCTTCTTGCTACTGCGTGTGGTCTCTCTCTCCGACTGCCAGGCCGGGGGCATCTCCACATTACGCACTGTGGGGTCAGGGGCTGCTGTTGGCCACTCTGGCAGCTCCTGGTAGCCTGTAGCCTTCATGTTCAACAGATGGGACAAGGATCCCAGCTGGTAGCTTTCATGGCCTGATGACACAATAGGACAGACAAATTCTTTTAACAAATTAAATATACAGTTGTACATTATATATTATGCTGGTTATCCACCTAGAGCTATCATGTGATGGGATTGGGTGCAATATAAATAAATTTCATTATTATTATTATTATTATTGACATGATTGAAACATAGCAGACACCTTATAAGGATAATAATCATTTCTAACTGCTTTATATTCTTTTAACTTTTGCCAATGCTGCTTGAGTCCAGCTCATGACTGTCCACTATGTTGGAAAAGCATTCATGTGTTCCAGAAACATAAAAAAAAACACAGTTCATTATCTTATCCTCTTACTGTTCTCTATCTAAAAAGTTTGCAGAGCAAATAATATTACAGTCAACTCACATTCATCATTATTGGTTTTTTTGTAATTCAACTTATATGACTTTATAAGTCAATATTTTTCATATGAAAAGTAATGCATTCAGCACTGATTTTACATGATAGAAATTTCATTTGTTTTATCTACTATTATTCTGATATCCAAAACCCTTACAATGAAACTTCGATTCCAATACAGGAGCTGGCTTGGTTGCCAAAAATATCTTTTTGGCATATTTGGCTAATGCACTCGGTTTCTCTGTAGGTATGACGAATTGACGCAGGAATCTAGCCCGATCCCTGATGTCGTAGTTCTGGTCATACTTGGACAGGTTGAGGACATACTGACACAGCAATTTCGTTTGCTTTGGGTTGGTGATGCAGAGCTTGACAGCCAGGTTTAGAATTTGGAGTTTGACAATGTCTTCCTGGAAAGGACAAGAGATAGGACAGAAGAGATGTATATTACAAAATAAATGGAAAGGAGATCCAGGATCAGCAGGTGGTGGTTGGGAAATATATCATAAGAGGAAATATAAATGATGTAGTGCAGGGGGCGGGGGCGTAAGAAAAACTTATTCAAAACAAAATATCATATAATACTGAGAATCGTCTTACATCTTCGTTGTTTCCTGGGGTGAAGGGTTCTTCTGGTTAGTTTTACGTTAAATCTTACCTCATTCACAAACTCTTTTGCACTTTTACGCAGCACGTCTGGAGCAATTTTGGGCACCCTTTCGCTATACTCCCCAATCAGCCACAAGATGCTGGCCCGAGCCATAGGAATGGTGATCTGGTCCACCATTTTGGCCATATAACAAATTATATCCTTGTGTTCAGAGGGCTGGTTGAAAAAAAATGAAAAGGGAAAGATTATAAACACATATTAACTGAATTTAAGCACAAGCACATGAGAAGTGATGAAATCAATAAGCAGCAGTCCTTAGAAAATGTTGCTATGTAATATGTATTATATGTAGCAGTTTCATTACATCTAAATCATAAAACATAAATTCAAAATAAAAAACACTAAAGTACAACTG
This sequence comes from Dirona albolineata, assembly GCA_031763155.1. Lineage (NCBI taxonomy): Eukaryota > Metazoa > Mollusca > Gastropoda > Nudibranchia > Dironidae > Dirona > Dirona albolineata. The sequence goes on from JARFNW010080345.1 coordinate 9,125, forward strand.
TAAATCTAATCAATTTTGAAACAAAGCAAGATTATTGTTATCTAAAACATTCCATCATCTAATCTAGAGGATGAATACTATTTCAAAACGTAAATAATAAGGTTTAAAAAATAAAATAAAAATAAGGTGGAAGAGCAAATCATAGTTCAAAATCTGCATTTTTATTAGTAATGTCCAATGAAATAGATATATCGACCAATAGCATTAAGCTTCTATCCATTTAGTTTACGGGAACCTCATGTTAAATTGCCATTACTCTGGTGCAATTTATTACACACTTCCCATCTGATTTTTGTCTGACTAGAATCAGCAATAAAACAATGACAATGATTGGGAGAAAATTATTTGTTCCCAGTAGATAAGATATTAACATAATGTAAAAATAAGAAAGAAACAAAACAATATCATGAAATAAAGAGATAACAAAAACCCTCCAATTAAAAAAATCATCTTTGTCATTCTAAACGATTTTGAGCTGATAAGATGTTTTTTAAATAGGACATGTTTGTTAAAACTCTCCTTCCTTGTCACAAGACTTCTAAATACATCTCAAAATCAATATCAAGAATGGAGACAGAGTGATAAAGAAATTGAAAAACATAACAAAATGAAAAGGGAGAGACTGATAGAAAGCAAACATGCACCACAGCGAAATATTTTTTTTCTCTCATAACATGTGAGCTCAATTGTCCCCTTTCCCCATCCACGTCATTTCACAATGATGTGCCATCATTACTTTCATCTGTACCTTTCATCCAGCCCTACTGTGCCATTATTACAACACTTTCTATAATTAGTGGTGGTAAAGCATGTTTGAGGATACTTTATATTTGACCTTTTTTTACAAAGCATTTCTCAGACCTGTCACACACTTGAAAAGAATAATTCGCATTATCATTATCCTACTACTCAATCCGAATTTGAAGGGAAAAATCTGCATCTTCTTGACTGGAGTGTTAAATATATACAATTAAAGAAAAATATACATTTTCACACCTTTATACATTACTCTTAACATATTTTAGCTGTCTTTTTGCATACATTTGAGCACAAGTAATTGATCAGGAAAAAAATCTTTGCCCTATCAATTTTGATTTCTAAAAGATAAAAAAAATATCTGAATCCAGTGAAAACAAATCTGAAAATAGATCAAAAGAGGTAGAAAATCTGAATAATACAGATTATATTTGTATGGGTGGCAGGTTTGATGTTACTCATTTTGTAAGAACGATGGGTTTGCATTACACTTTTGTGCTCATAACAAGGGCTGTAAAAAAATAATGGGTACCAACCAGAAATGGATTGGTGAAGAGTGACAACTAAAAAATATGTCGGCTAGCTTGAAAACACTACAAACAAAGCACTGGAGGCCAGGTAACAAAGTAACTCAAACCACCCCTCCCCTCCTCTACATCGTTCAATTATGTGATTGTTACAAAGGCATAATATCATTAAGTCTACAATGCAAAAACATATGCTAGGATCTCATGAGAAAGACTTAAAAATGATGGAATATATGACCTTGTGTACTGGAAAGTAGGTATATTATATATCTTAGTTAGGGAACTTGACTGTATGAAGTTGAATGTGTGCCAACCAGAAAGACAGATCCTTTTCTCATTTTGGACCAGCCATCTGGAATTCACTCCCTATTGCACTACGGGAAGTGGATTCGTTGTCTCATTTTAAACGTCACCTTAAAACATATCTTTCATGTAATTTTAGTAACGTTCTAATTGTATGAGTAATTTTTCTGTAAAGTGCCTAGAGCCCATTCCTTTAGGAGACTGTGCGCTATATAAATATACTAATTATTATTATCATTATCATTATTATGGAAAAATAGTCTTCATTACAGGAAAGCATTTTTATTCAGTCTGATGAAACATGCGGTTTACGATAAACAGAATAGTTAAAGAGACATATCTCATTAGGGTCTGGCTACAAAATAAATCTGTGGACTGTTAAAACTGAAACATAATAAACACAATCATACATTGTTACTCTCTTGGTGTTATCAAAAGTAGCTTCAAAACACCAGAGAACAGATCTATCAATCTATCTATCTATCTATATATATATATATATATATATATATATATATATATATAAATACATGCCCCTAACAAAATTATCCGTGAAACAAAACAGCAAGAGATTGGTACACATATGACCCCCTTGGTGAAAGAATGAGTCCCTCTAGGCAAAGCATGCAGCATAGGATTAGATACTATCCTGTAATACAAGCGTTTATTCAAATTACCAAGGGGATTTGGGATGGGCAAGAGAATTTGAGAAAGAAAGAAACGAGGGCCATAAAGAACAAGTGGGAATGTATTATCTGATATAAACCTCAACAATTCTTTGCAAGTTACATATTTCACAGGTGACCTGTGCTTTCTTTATTAGATTCTATACAAATTGGGAGGGGGGGGGGGGGGGGTTATAACAAAA
>JARFNW010080456.1:0-13362 GCA_031763155.1 Dirona albolineata
ACACAGAGAGAGAGAGCGAGAGAGAGAGAGAGAGAGAGAGAGAGAGAGAGACACGAGTAGCTGTATACTGGCTTCGGGTATATTATGTATAAAATACCTACGGTGCATTAAGTTTTATAATATTGAATAATAGCCCAGTCTCTTTTTAAATCATTAAATCATAACTCACACTAGATTTGATAGTAAAAGATTTTCCCGTCTTGTTATACAACTGTCTCTGTTTCCTCATCACTGCTGGGCCGGCCTCGGGATCATCTGGGTTGAAATACCTAGCGGGCAAGAAAAAGAAGAAGTCAATTAGACTACCAGTCAATCAATCAGTTAGTTTATCAATCAATCAACAATCAATCTAATTTATCATTTAATTTTTCAGTTGATGCTTGAATGCTTATTTTCCCCTTATCACTTTTCGCAATCTCTTTAGAATTAAATTTGCGAAGTGGGTATTTCATGTTTGATGCTATGCTGTTAGACAATACTCTGCAAGCTGCTGATAGGACTAATCAACATCCCTGTGGCTCACCTCCGACTTCTGCACGCCGCCATTGCCATCAAATAGACCATCCGGAATGAGTGACGTAGATAATCGTGGCACTGAAATAGTAGACAAACAGCATCTTTACTCTTGGTACTTTTTTAGAGCGACCTTCAACAGCAACGGTAAAGTAATAATAGTAAAGACAAAAATGCGATAAATATTTAAGTAATAATAATGACAACAATAATATGAATATCAAAACAATGAAAACTAATATCAAACTAACAATGATAAAGACAATGAGATAGTTATCACAGTCATGACAATAACTAGAATAAAATAAACATCAAAGTAATAACACTAACAGCAATAATATAAATATTAAAGTGATTACAATGACACTAATATGATGATGAATATCAAAGTAATGACTATGACAATAAAAGTATGATAAATAATAAATAATACCAGCAGTGCCTTTAAAAGCAACTGCTAGAATAGTATTGGTAAATGTGTGAAACATTATCAAAGTAACAGATGCCTGTGTTACCGCAGTAATGGTCACAATTAAAATGGGCTTATTATGTAACATTACCTTCCAGTCTTTTCGCCTCATTGAAATGACGGTTTCGTTGTCCATGTCGGTCAATTTCTGGGAAATGAATAGATATTAAAATAGTGGATTTAAATGGTGGAAAGGGAAAACAAGTTAGATTGAATATTTTATTATCAGGCATGACATTTCAGTAATTATGATGCTGCTGCTGCGGCTGCTGCTGCTGCTGCTGATGATGATGATGATGATGATGATGATGATGATGATGATGATGATGGTGATGATGATGATGATGATGGTGATGGTGATGATGATGATGATGGTGGTGGTGGTGGTGGTGGTGGTGGTGGTGGCGGTGGTGATGATGATGATGGTGGTGGTGGTGGTTTTTGTGGTGATGGTGGTGGTTTTTGGTGGTTGTGGTGGTGGTGATGATGATGTGTGGTGATGGTGGTGGTGTACTCTGACCCACAGTTTACGGCATGTATCCCCGAAGCAGGCCATTCAAAACCATTTCAACTCACCGGGGAGCATACAGTAGATTTTAGCATATTAGGCGCACCATGTTGATATTATGATAAAAACCTTGTCTGCCTGTAGCCGGGTATACACCCATTTGAGTAAAGCAGCGAAAGCGTGTAAATGATAATATTTTCCAAGGGCCCAGCGGTAAGGCGAGCGATTCGAACTCGCGAACTCTCGATCTAGACTCCAATCGCCTAACCACTCGGTCACCGAGGTTACAATAACATAAAATTGAAAATTGGGAACGGTGGGTTGGACTTTTTTAAAATCAAGTTTAACACCAGGTGAGGCCGGTGGGGGAAGCAAACCTCGGACTTTGGTCTATAGACATGGTGTGGCTTGACCTGTTGTCACATTGCCCCAGCGACATGGTGCATGGCCAGACACAGAAGAAGAAGAAGAAGAAGAAGAAGAAGAAGAAGAAGAAGAAGAAGAAGAAGAAGAGGAGGAGGAGGGGGAGGAGGAGGAGAAAAAGAAGAAGAAGAAGAAGAGGAGGAGGAGGAGGAGGAGGAGGAGGAGGAGGACCAGAGTGGAGGATGGGGAAGATTAGTTAAACCATTAAATTCTGACATAACATTATGTGTTGGGGAAACCCCGTCGTAACAACATCTCACATTTCAAGCCTAAATATTTTTTTTGGACACATTTGTTACATCAGCGCCAAGGAAGGTTATCTCGCCGAAATCCCACTTTTCGTGTAACTCTGGTGTGAAATAGCAGACACCGCGACATGGGCCAAATCAAACCTGGGTGAAAAGGAAAACAAGGAAGACAAAAGAAACATCATGGAAAGAGAAGAGTGTGAGTGATGAGTCAAGAGGAAATGGGCCTTGACATGACGGGACAGAGCTACAGCTGGGGCAGGGGGAGGGGCGGGGGGAGGCGAGGAGAGAACCTTGGGGACAGATGAAGAACTTTACTGGTCCCGTCATCACTAACAAGAACGGGGAATAGGAAGACGGTGAGAAGGGGGTGTGGAGAGAGGGAAGGGGGACGAGGGGGGGGGGAGGGGGGGAGGCGAGGAGAGAACCTAGGGGAGAGATGAAGAACTTTACTGGCCCCGTCCTCACTAACAAGAACGGGGAATAGAAAGTCGGTGAGATGGGTGTGGGGAGAGGGAAGGGGGAGGGGGTAGAGAGAAAGAGATAGAGGAAGAGAGAGAAGGGGGGGGGGGGGGCATAGAAATAGAGATAGGAAGGGAACATGAAAGAGAAAGAGAGACATAGATGAAAGAGAATGCGGGGGGGGCATAGAAAGAGTGATGGTGATGATGATGATGGTGGTGGTGGTGATGATGATGATGATGATGATGATGATGATTATGATGACTGTAATAATGATGATAATGCCTGATGAACTGAATTTCATTGAGAGGGTATTGACACACGCAAAATGTCTCCTCACAAAAAGGAATGCATTAATTTAAAACAGCGCTGAAAGCAACTCATTAGAGGAAAATCAAACAAACAAGAACATAGACCTATACAAGAACAATATCAAACATTCATTATTAATATTGCATACCACCATGGATTAATTACATAGCAAACGAAACGAAACAAACAACAAAATAAGAGCATAATCAATCCCATCACATATGGAACAAAAGAACCATACGTTAACTGGTCAGAACATTTTGGCACAATCTTAATACAGTGAATTATACTCACAACATTGCATGATTCATTGTATCATTCATGTCATTTCTTAAGGATAAAATTGTGCCAGAATGTGTTAACAGTAACGTACGGTCTGTCAATACCGGCGTTGTTATAATAATATGATATCTCTTCTATTAATAATACGGGTTTTAATAACAAATGTTCACTTCAGATTATATTATGTCATATATGATATATTCTTTGCCTTGTAGATGAGAAGGATATTGTGAAATAGACATACTTTCATCTTGCCATGTAATTGTATAGGTTACTCATCAATTACTGGCTGGTTATTGTTTCCAACATTTATTGTTATGGCTTTATTTATCAATCTATTCAACCTTTATACAAATGAATTATGGCGAAAATATTCTTATTGAAAGTAGTACGGTTTTCGTTCCATTTTAGTTATGGGGTTTGTTTTTTTAATCTAAAGGAATGAGTGCTGACACAAGCTAACATTCGGAATAAATGCTTATGTATTGTTATTAACAAAATAATGGCAAAGCTTCAACTTCAAAGGAATCTTTTTTAATTTCTTTTACGCTTGAAGTTATACCATATTTTATTATCACTTATTTGTTATTTGTCTACAGTCTATCTCTTTTTTTCTTTTCTTTTTCATTCCTTTCAACAAAATAAAATAAAAATACGCTTATTGTTGTTCTAAATTGTCTCCTATCTTTATTCAATTCTGCTCGAGGTCACCTCTCGATAAGTCTCCTTACGAGTGAAGTAGTGCAAAAAGAACATAATATGTAAAAGTTTTACCCAATAGAAAGCATTTTTTTAAATAAAAATAATTCCACCCCACAGTAAAATAACAAACATTTCTTTTGATTAAAAATTAGTAAACCAGAACTTTTTTTTTAAAATACCACATTATCTTTATTATTATTAGTTACTGCCTAAGTTCTTTTTGTGAAATGTTCACGAGCTTATAATATTTTTTAAACAGCAGGCTATAAAAAAAACCTACAAAATGACAAATTCTTCCTTGCCTGCCTGCCAATGCCAATTAAGAGACGCCGACTTCTTCACAGAGGGATTGAAAAATTGCGTGTTGGAAATTGAAGGCCACATAACGAAAAAACAAAGAATTGTTTATATGTGATATTATATATTATTATGTGTATATCATTTTTAAAAAGTAAAAATGTATTACTGCGCAATTTTTTCACAGCCAGTGTCAGTATTTTGGGGCGAGGGGAGAGGGTTGGTGGGTGCTGCTAATGTTTACTACGTTTTAAAGTCATTAAGAGCCGTGAGGCACATTGCGCTTATCCTGGTTTCTGTAGCATGAAGCGGAGTGGCATTAGTGGCAATATGTTACCTTTCTGGTATGGACGCTGGTCTATCGCAAATTACTCCTCAAGCTGTAAGCTGGAACCCTACCCATTTCTACACCTGGGTTGAGCGGGGCAATTGGAGTAAAGTCTCCTGCTCAAGAGCAACGAGATGACTGGGATGGGATTCGAACTTACGACCTTCGCCCAAGAAAGTCCGCTGTCCCAGCCATACGGCCATCGTGCCTCCGTTTAAATTTAAAATAAAGGTGGGTTTATAATCCGTATCCCCATACAAATACAGAAAGTTTTCTTTATTTACTGCCCCCAACAAGCCATGTCATTCAGTGTCCTTTTCAACCCACGGGGAGAATACAGTAGACCAGTATGTTAGGCGCATCATACCCCATCTCCTGACCTTATCGTTCTCTGCCATGCAGCCAGATACAATTTCACATACGAGTAATGAGAGGAAAATATGTCAAAGTGCGTTTCCCAATGAATCAACGTCGGACCTAGCATTAACAGGATTCGAACCCGGGATCTCACGATCTCGAGTCCGGCAGTCTAGCCACTCGGCCATCCACGCCACAATTCATGATGCTAAAGTAGAAACTTGCGACGCCGTGAATGCGATGAACTGATAATATATATAATTGCTACCACCTTAGCCTATTTGACAAATATTGAGTATCGTATACCAGGTTACTGTTATGGTGTTACTTTCACAGGCACATTCGTGAGTTCCCGGTTATAATGTATGTAACTGAGGAATAACCATTAGGGTCATCATAGCAAAGAGTTTATCTGAAAAATATATGGACCTCGTGGTACATTGTTGTCCAATTTACGGGCAAGCAGTTTGCACTTTGCAGCACATCACCTGCTCGTCTATAACCTTATTTCCTGGTGCCTAGTCTTCCTCGCCTTGTTTTAGGTGATGAGTGGTGTAGTCGTCGTTGGCATTTGTCATTTGCACCCTTCAGAGCTTGACATATGGTTGACCCCTTCACTGCTTCCTGTGGTGTAAAGGGGACTCAATAAACAAATAAACCAACCTTATTTTCACAACACACATGTCGCGTCGTAGCTCTCAGTCTAAGTAAATGTACAGCATTGCAGAACGTTTACGGCCACCTTGTTAAAAGTGCGAATTATGCTTTTTTCGCACCTGATCGCACCACTATTGAATGGAGTGAAAATGAAAAGGCGGTTGCAATCACTCCATTCAACAGTGGTGCGATTAGGTGCGAAAAACAACGAAAATAATAGGTCTAGGCTTTAACTAGGTAGTATAGACAAGATAGATGGTCTTAAACGTTTTGCATTCACTTTAAATCTGACAATGGACACAAATCCATTCCCTGACTGTGCCTTACCACATCCTTCTATATATGATATAGAAGGGTGTGGCCTTACCCTCTCTAAGTACACACCCATCCCGGTGATTAAATTAAATCTCCACATTTTCGTTGATGTGAATGAATGGCGACATCTGTTTAATTGACATGATGTGCATCCATGCTAATTAACACATTAATCAATAAATAAATAAATTACCTTCAAGTTGTCAACGAGGGCAATTTGTCTTTTGGGTGCGGGTATATTCATATTTCGAAAGAAGACCGAAATGACACAAGCGTCAGCCGCAATGAAGGCAATATGAGTTTATTTTCTTGCGCAAGGAAAAAAAGCATGATGCTGAAAGTGAAAGTCAAACTTGAAACCCCACATCACCTGCGTGGTTAGTCCAATGTCTCAACCTCTCGGCCACCGTCGTTCTTCCACGTCAAGAGTTAATTTCTTCATAGGTATGATAACCCACAGACCGCCATGACGATTTGATTTTTAAGTTAAAAGATAAAGATGGCGTTCTAGTTCTATTTCGTATTCCCGTACAAGGGTCACAGACTTTTCATCATTTATCCCACAGCAGGCCGTGTCATTCAATATTATCCTTAAACTCCCAGGAGTAGCATACTGTGGAATAGCCTGTTAAACTCGTCTCACTAACAATCAACATACTGACTTATATCCTCCCGTCTGTAGCTGAACACTAATTCACACCTGCCGAGTAGAGTGAGGTGAAAATTTATAAAGAGTCTGTCCCAAGGACTCAACATCGGTAGCTTCAGCAAGGATTCGAACCCAGGATATCGCGATGTAGAAGCCGACTCCCTACCACTCGGCCATCGACTTCACAAGATTCATGGCGCGAAATGCATGAAATCAGTTCCCTCCCAAAACAAATCCCAAATAAAAACAAAACAACAAAAGAAAAGTGTAGGGTCCTTTTGTCTACATGCAGCATAGTACATTTAGACGGGGGCTCCACTTGCCCATTAAAAGTTGACGCTGATTGGTTTGTGTGACGTTGTATCTGTCGTGTTTGAACAACTGGATGTTGAGGAATGGGTTGGCAACATTCATAATATTGATACTGTAACTGTAACAACGTCACAAAAATTGATGGGCATTCTCATGTTTATACGCCCTCCTCACAAAGTGGGTCTGTTTACCTCTCGAGATCGCCATTCTCTTGTGTGCATGCTCTTCTCACAGAGTGGGTCGTTTTCCACTTGAGAGCGTAAATAAACCCAGGAGAATGACGATGTCGACAATAACAACATGAAGAAAATGACAAACATTGAAACATAACAAATCAATAATAATATTGTTAAAAATCACCAAAATGTGAAAAAAGGTTTATCATTATGGTTTTTTATTTTTTATTTGTATCATGGGTTCAATATATGAAATGAAACCAGGGCCAACATCCGTATTCACAGACCTTACGTTAACTGTTAGCTCAGTTTTGTCCAATCCTACTTGACATCCTTCAACTTCAACATTGAATTCTACTCAAAACATGACGTAGATGAGTTATATCGGTTAACGTAAGGACTGTGTATACGGCTCCAGATTAGAGAGCGGGCAGAGGGATAAGAGGTCTCTGCCGTAAAAAAAAATATCTCAATCTCAGTGTAACTCTCAGTCTCAGAGGCCTCGGGGTGCCTGAAGCCAAGAGATGACGCTTACAAAAGAACAAAACACAAGACCCCTCTCTAAAGTGAAACTAATGGGTTGTTCAGGCGTGCGTGTGCATGTAGTAATATAAAGAACAAATGTATGAAAAAGCTGTACAGTACCTATGGTGACTTGTTCACACAATACAATGGACTTTCATTAGTCGTTACTCACTTCATTGTAACCGCTTGAAAAAAATGTCTCATTCTAACGCATTTGTATCTTCTATCATATTCGGCTCTCCCACTTTCATCTGGGGAGCATCTGATGGCATCAATAGGCCTATATATCATACAACTTAACACATCAGAGCGTGCAGTTGTGATGGTGACTGGATTAAAATGGTACCGGTATGTGGTGTGAAATTTCTTCGCCCTTGAGTATAATATTAGCATATTACCATTCATGCATCATAACAACCTGCCAATACCTCGATAGACGTCTGAACAAGCCATTACAATTGTTGAAAGTGGCAAAGTGTGTGTTCAATTTTTTATTATTTTTAAATAGCACACATATCACAAGTATAGTCAATAGTCCCAAACAATTTACCAAAAAATTGAAGAAAAAATACCTGAGTATACTTTGCTAATTGCTAATGCAATTTTTTAAAAAGTATACATGATGTGATTTCAATTTTGTCAAGGATACAAGTAGAAGAGTGGTTTTCCAAATTTTCTCTGATATTTAATTTTTTTTGTCAGAACAAGGGGGAAAATGTATATTATATTATATTATAAATCAATTGCGTTTCCATTGTTTTCCTGCTGCTATTCACTGCTATTCCTGCAATAAGATTAGCAGGAACACAAAACAATCCTATTTCCTTTCCCTCCATTTAACAGGCTTCTATTGTAATGATAGCGATGACAATAAGACAATGAAGACCAGTTGCCTTACTACTTGTATCGTTTTTGTCTTGGACAGAGAGTACTGCATACCCGTATATAATATAATATATATAATCATTTTCATATACCTACATTCATATTCATAAGCATAGAATGAACCATATAAATTGAACTTTTCTTGTTCAAACACATAATACCACAAACTCAATACATTGCATTGCATATCATTATACATAGTACAATATGACGAGATCTAAATACACGCAACACAAAAGAAATCCAGTTCAGTGAGCAATGGTTCTCGTCCTTTTTATGTTCAGCCATTCCTCACGCACATATTTTTACTATGGCACAAATATACATATATATTAGAGAGAAATAATTTGTCACACAACGACCACATTTTATATGCTGAAGCATTATCATCAATCTTTAATAAGTCAGTTCATTTAACTTAAAACATGCCCACTTCACACCCACTGAAAACTGAAATAAGCTTTCATAAAGTTATGTAACTATAATTCAGCAAGGGGCAAAAATACATTAAACTGAATAAATTACTGGCGCTTTCATGCTCGTGTTTTTTAAAGTCAAAAGAATCTAACGCACCTCAAATAAATTTCAAAGACTATAATTATGATTGATATTGAAACGAGGTAGTTAAATCACTATCCTTCCAAAAAATCAGTCCTGAAAGTTATAATATCATCATGTCCTTATTCTATACTTTAAATTCTATTAATAAAATACATCTTTCGCACAATATTTCATCACATTTGTCAAAACCATTCATTTCTGTAGGTAGATCAGCTCTGGTAATGTCATATATGTCAAAGAAATAATAATTTAATAAAAAAGGATTTGATAGAATTGTTCCCTGACCATCAAACACTTTTACTTGAGTTTAAAAAACAAGTTATACAGTAAAAACCCTTTATACCGCCAACTTTGGGACCAAAGAAAAATTAAAAGTTTAGAGTTATAACTGGAATCCTCAACAAAGCTGCTTGGTTGAATACTGTCTAATCCCTACAGCCATGAAAAGCAGGCCATAAGCATATAAGGTAGGTAGGCACCTGGTTTATGCCATATTAGTATGGATCAGACGGAATACAAAAGTAGTGTTTTTAACTGCCTACTTATAACTGCCATCTGCCAACTACTCTTGCTTTACACTGCTTTCAAAAGCAGCGGTATAAAATTTGCTTGTGTTTAACTCCAGAAAGCTGTTGACAGATGGACAGATAGATGGCAACACATTAACTTGAGGTCAAAACAAATAAGGTTCACAATTTAACTTGTAGCCTGTCAGCAAGATGCTCACACCTGTAGGGGTGGGCGAGGCAAGTGTTATATCTAATCTTTATTCTAACTACCTACGGTACTACTCATGATGACCAATAAGTCATTAAGGTTATCCTCTACTGTTGAAGAAAAATGAGAGATCAGTGCATTTTCTCCAAATCTCAGCAAAGTGTTGTCAAGCATTTTTATAGCTGTTTGGAAAAGGCCAATCAAAAGAGAAATTTTTGGTAATGTAATAGAGCCAGAGTCAGTCATATTCAAGTCCTTGAACTAAGCAGTTCATGCCTGCAAGACATGGTGTGATGGAGAAAGGGAGTTTTTTTTCCCCATTGGTTTACACAAGCTTGAGTTAAACTGACCTATTCAGGATTTCTATTTTTATACACGCCAACCGCTTACTTTGATCCAAAAGTTGAAAGCATAATGTGCTTTTTACTGCAATTTACAATATATTCTCTGAACAATATCAATAGCAATTCCAAATGTGTATATATTTCCAATGTTCCAAGGTTTAAATTGTTCGAAGGTTTAAATTCTACAATATAATAATCTGTATTTCAGTTTAATAAAGAACAGCAATTCCTTTCTCTTTTCTTTGAGTTGAGAACTAAAAATAAAACTCAACTGACAAAACAAAACATATTTTGATAATCTATAGATATATATCTATTCCTAACGTACTTCAAATGTCACTTTTACATGACGAAACACAATCTGCAATAAATCTAATACACATAAAATCAATCTCCTCATCACATACATTTCAATATCTCCCTACTAAAATATATGAGAGTCTCCTATCAAATTACCTCTGAGCTCCTTGTTTAGACATTAAAATGCTGACTGGAATTAACGCATTACATTTTGGTCTGCTTAGTCAAAGTGCATGATGAGGGAATTCTCATGCATTGAATTGTGCATGCTGGAGTGAAAATCCTGCTATGGACTCGGCTGATTTTACATTTCACATTATATAATACAATATTCAATGAAAGGGTACATTCAAATGCATATAAATGATACAAATATCCGAGCACAAAACATACATAACTTACAATTTTTAATAAATATTCTTTGCTCTCCATTTAATTTACATGTGAACTAGACATTAACATTGTTGTGACATAACAAAAGAATAATCATAATATAATAATCATAGCATTTCAGTTTTCTTTCCATCAAACATTATTTACATATCCACATTGGATCAGTTTTGTGACATTACAAAGGGTTAATAGAGCAGTTCAGTATTTCATAAGGAATCATCAAAGTCCTACAAATATGATATGAGTCTCATCAAATTCACTTACATTTCAGGATAATTCAAGTTAATTTCTGATACAACTTGGGAATATTTATACGGAAACCCCACATCAAAGAGCTCTTGAAATATATTTCTAAACACTGCCTTACAATGAAAAATAAATTACAATTTAATTTTAAATATCATATTAGACAGCAGAAAAATTATTGTTTCTAAAAATTTGATACAACTGAAAACAAAAGTTATTAATCTTAAATTTTCACATTGTAAAAGGAGGTAGGAAATAAAAATTAGAAAAACAGTAACAGTTTTAATAAGATATCCTATAAAGTTTCTTATTTGACAATAAACATTTTAATAATAAAAAATACTCCTTGCCTTTGAGCGTGGCTTACTCCAATAATGGAACCTTACATCATCTTAAAAAACTGTTTACAGTAACCAAAGAAACTAAAAATATGTATGTATTTCATTGAGTATGTAAGAAAAAGACAAAACTTCAACTCTGAAACTCTAAATTTGATCACTTGACGAAAGGGTTTTGATTGTCAGAATACCTTCTGAACTGTAGTAGTATTGTATAATTATTTAACACCACAATCTGCCAATTCTGAACTCTTGTCAATCAAATCACTCCTGCCATACACATTCTGTACATTCTCATACATTCCGAAATCACTTGTATTCATTTCCTACGTGACGACCTCCTTAGCTGACCACTGCTTTCTTTTGCCTCACCGGATTGACTTTGAGATCGTTTTGCTTTTTTCTTGGATGTAGAAGAATCAGTTATTGTACTTGAAACTTTTGACGATTTCCTTTTGGTTGCCTTCGATGATGATGGAGTGTTGTCTTCTTGTTGAGTATGAACGAGTTCCTTGGGTGCCTTTGCAGGATCGACAACAGAAGATTCACACTTTTTGGCATTATCCTTTTCCTGAGATATTTGTCTTATTTGCCGACTAGATATGGTTGTACTTTTAGATGAATCCACAGATATTGCTGGAGATAAAGTGGATGATTCATTGGGTTTACCCTCAATTTTGCCAGTGACCTTGGTCAATTCTTGTTCCTTTGAACTGTGACGAGATCGCACTTTTTTCTCTCTGACAGATGTTCCCTGCTTGCTGGCACTGCTATCCTGTTGTGCTGCGGCAGAGGATCGTTTTCTGCTTCTAGCCAAACTCTCCTTCTCTCTCGCCTCAATTGACTTACTCCTCCCAAGTGGAGACAGCTTCTCCTTTCTACCTCCATCCCTTGATAGGTTTTTAACATTGAGAACAGATGGATCATCTTGAGAATGAGTCATCAAGACATGGGTTTTCAGTTTCATCGTGCTCTTAAATATTTTCTTGCAGAACCTGCATGGCAACTCACGGATAAATATTTCATCACCTTCCCCTTCAGAATCATCTTCTGAGTCCTGATGGAATAAAGTAACTTCCACAAGACAATCAAGAATTCCTCTGATTCCAACAGCTCCACTGCCAGAGACTGATCCATCGTCACTTCCACTCTCGTCATTCCTCATTCGAATTTTCTCAGTCACTTCCTTCATCAATTTTTGCGAGGGCATATTTGGTCCTTGCAGAATAGATGTCAGCTCAGCCATACCAATAGGTGGAAGTCGAGGCATATCTTTCCCGACATGTACAGCTTCAGGGAGCGTGTTACTCTTTTCAGAATCAGGCATGGTGTCGACAGTTTCTAAATTTACGTTTTCTTTAGTTTCGGTATTCTTAGTGCCTTCTAACTTAGGCATATCACAAACTTCACTTTTTTTCTCAGAATCAGGCTTTGCACCTAAATCTGAGGACATGCTAATTAACCAAAACAGAAAAGATTTTGGATGAGGTTGAAGTAGACGTCCTCTTTCCTTTATTTCTCGTATTGATATTTACTTATAGATTCTGAAGGTTGATCACCGCACTGGAGAGACCCAAACCTGAAAATATAGAATAAAATACATTAACAAAAAACAAACACAAAAAAAACAAAAAAGAATTATGGCAAAGTTGGTGCAGAAAATGGCTTCTTTCAGCTTTGGTTTGCTATCATTATTACTTTTAATACAAAAATGAAAATGGCTGACTAGTGTCTTAGATTTTTATACCTTTTCAAACAGAAAAATAATGTATGATATGAACACAAACGAGCTCTACTTGAATTAACTTTCTTTATTTCAAGAGGCCTTCTCTTAACTTCATCATTTATTTTATTATCCAAATCCCTTTTACTTCAAACTAGGGAGCAACACCATGGCCATCTGTGGATAATGATCAAGCACAAAGCACAATCGTCCCTGGCCGAACAGAACTGAAATTACGACAAGCAGGGGATCAGCCTACTGTGTCTAAATAATTTTCATGGGCAACATGTATATTTTATTTTTTAAAAAATATATATATA
>JARFNW010080567.1:0-13359 GCA_031763155.1 Dirona albolineata
TAATAATAATAATAATAATAATAATAATAATAATAATAATAATAATAATAATAATAATAATAATACATAGCTTTTATTATAACAAATAATAATGCCCAGGTTATGCTCCATGCGCTTCACAATCAATTCAGTAATAGTTATATAGATAAACACAACTAAATTCTTGAAGGGGGAAAAAACATAACATTGGGTGCCAACGTTTGAGTAAAATCTTCTAACTGAAAAAAGTAATAATTAATCAAGTGGACCTTTTCATGCACAGTGGGCTAATCCCCTGCTTGCCTTAAAAATCTTGATCCATAAATATTCCAGCTCTGTATCTGGTCATGCGTACTAGATGGGCACAGACTTGCACTTGACCTGGATACATTTTGCCTGGGCCTGTGCATCGATGCCTTCTGCCTTGTACACTGACCTCAGCCAGACACAGAGCTGGTCCCTACACTGTTTAATCACGGTTCTAAAGGGAACAGATAACAAACAAACAAATAAACCTTTTCATTGAAGACAAAACGCAGAAATATTAAAACAATTGCACCATAGTGCTAAATAAGCCAATGGACCTACACTGGACAAACAAAAAAACCTGTAATGGCACCACAGCATCAGCCTGTCGTTTTCACTTACCATGATTGTACTCCTTCAATGCTTCCAATTCCATACGTTGTTTCTTGGATGTCAATATGTATTTGATGATTGGCTTGTTTCCATCCTTCGTGCAAATACTTGTCAGGGCACCATATAGAGAACTCTCATTGATAGCAGCCATATCAAGAGTCACAACTTCCGTTGTGACTAAGCACACCAATGAAAAATAAAATAAGATAGGACGAAATGAGGTAAGATAAGATAAAATAAGATAAAACATGATGAGATGAACATTTGCTTTGATTAATTTAAACAATGCATGTACAAGAAAATCAAACTGGATGAACAATCAAATTATTATATAGAAAACACTTAAAGGCGAACAGCTTGATTCATCATTCAGGATTGAAACCATATCAGCAGTGCCACAGAAATTATGAATAAACTAAGATTGAAACCACTCATAGAACGTTCGAAAGACAAATTCTCAAAATTAATAGGTATCACCCATCTCAAAACAAAATCAAATTCTCAAAATCTAAAGGAAAGTTAAAATTGTGTTTCTTTCCTTGGGCCTGCACTTATTGCCTACATTGCGGCGCTACACTGCAGCTGATACTTAGTTTCTGTCTTTTTTCTAAATATACCCTAAAGACAAAGTGCCCTTGTGGCAATTTAGATTATTTTGTATCTGTTACATCTCCAAACTCGTCCATTCCGTGCACACATTGTGTCCTAAATCATAACCTCTGGACAGAACGTCCATCTCACGCTAGTTATTTTAGCCACATGACCTCTTGTGAGACAGAAGTGGCAGTCCATATGCTTCCCTTTTTGTCATTCTATGTTCATTGGTTTATAATAAGAAAAAGAAGAAGATGACGAAGAAGAAGAAGAAGATGAAGAAGAAGAAGGAGAAGGAGGAGGAGGAGAAGAAGAAGAAGAAGAAGAAGAAGAAGAAGAAGAAGAAGAAGAAGAAGAAGAAGAAGAAGAAGAAAAAGAAGAAGATAAAGAAGAAAAAATGGCATTTATTTTAATTAGCGCTTATCCAAGATCGCCACCATGCTCTAAGCGCTTTACAGTAGCACGTTTGCCCTGGGGAAGCAACGGAACAATCAAGTCTTAGTACCCCACACGCTGCCTGTTAGGCGCGAATACAATTTTTGGACAAGGACTTTCGTTGCTTACAACCGAGGTTTAGTCTTTGTTGTTATCAAATTGGAAACCCAAAAACATCTTACGTATTTTTCAATGTTCCATTGGGAGGTGCTGTGGTCACACTAACCTCACCAATGATGGGGGGGGGGGGTCTGGTTTTGGCATTGTGTTTTATTCCTTGGTCAAGACATTCAACTCCTAATACCATTGCAGACCTACACTGCAGCTGACGCTTGGGTTATAATAAAAAATATAGGTAATTTTATCATAAATTTAATCAGCTATGTAGCTTTAATTCTCTTTTTACCAGTGGCCTATCCAAGACATGTTTTCTATTTGATCAGATTACAAGCTTCCGGATACCACATCACATTAGTTACGTCCAACGCTTAGAGCATGTTTATCTCGCCTCCCCAGAACCAGGCTTTCAAGCAAAGGCTACAGTTCGAATCATGTAATGTTACCTATACTTACCCTCACCCTCCGAATTAAATTTCATTTCAACGGCAATCTTGATAAGTGCCTCCATGCTGTTGGGTTTTGACACATATGAGGTGCATGGGCGGATCAACGCAGAGTTCATTAGGACACTCTCACTCAATAGGGTCTGCTTTGCTTCATCGTTGGTTATGAGGTCATAGATGACGCTGAATATAGCCCAGGGATAGAAAGGGAATGGAGAAAAAGAAGTGATGAGACAATAAACTTTGTATGTAAAACGTTTATAAGTGTATACAGGGGGTTTCGATACCTTAGACCCCCCCCCCCCCAAGCCAAACTCAGAATAGATAGAATCAATCAAATGGAATAGATTTCAACAGTAACTATTCCTAATCTCAAATCTGGAAGCAGAGAGATGGATGGATGGATAGATGGATGGGTGAATGGGTGAGAGGATGTGTGGGTGGATGGATGGACGAGTGAGAGGATGATTGGATTGGTGGATAGATAGATGGGTGAATGGATGGATGGATGGATTGAAAGGTGATTGGGTGGGTGAGTGAATGGATGGATGGATGGAGAAAAGATAAGACAAGATAGATGCCATATAATTTATTCATTCAATTATGGATAATTGTGAGTGTATAAACAAGCCTCAATCTGGTGAAAAAGACCTTTGTAAAGCTCAGACTACAATCATACAACAACTGTCCCTCGTTTGACAAAGGCCAATGTTTGAAACGTCACTGTTTTGTTCTGTCAATCTATTGACGCTAATCATCTATAAGAGTATACAGGGTGTTTCGATACCTTAGACCCCCCCCCCCCCCCAGCCAAACTCAGAATAGATAAAATCAATCAAATGGAATAGATTTCAACAGTAACTATTCCTAATCTCAAATCCAAAATTTCATACATTTATTTCAATATTTAGTATGTCTACCACCCATTTTTCTAACAGCATCCAAATGCACAAAATAAGGCAAAATGAACAAATCAGTATCAAATTTCAAGTCACCCAAAATGCTTTGGAGAGCCGTATTAGGACCATCTTTGGAGTGCATGAGGTGCTTTCCCTTCTGTCTGTTCATTATTAAGCCGAAATATTGGCAAGCATTAACATCGGGTGATGATACAGGTCTTTAGTCGTTTCCAAAGCAAACCATAACAAAGCCCTATGCCCTAAGGTATCGAAACACCCTGTATAGTCACATGGAGATCAGCCATCAGAGTAGCTGCAGACAGAAAAAGGCAGAGATTCCTTGGTGTTGCCAGACCATGATGGTACAGGGAGAGTGGATGAACGAATTAGTGGCATGTTTGATTGGGTGAAATAAAAAAAACGGGCTTACCCGTCATTCCAAGGCAAGACCAGATATTTTTCAATGGTGTTGACGAGGGCATAGAACCATGTGAAAAAGCAGAAGGTTTTATCAGACCCTTGCTTGTCTTCCTTCTTTGCAGATTTGCCCTTAATTTTCTCCTATAATAAATAGAAAGAAATAAAGGTGAGGAAGTTTTAACAAACGATAGTAAAAATCACCAGAATACCAATAAAATAGGAATTTACCGATTTAAGGGCATCAAATTTGAAAGCAAAATTCCATAATTTTGGTATGTCCCGGATAAAAAGGCCAAATTGTGGGAAAAAATCATCTTTATAACTTGTCTTATTATACGGAGGTGACAATAGCCAATAAAACCAATAGGGAGACAGAGAAAGGACATTAAAAATCATAAAGTAAATAGAGATGGGCATTTTTCCTATAATTTTCACTGATTTTGAATCGTGAAAAGATCTGAAATCAGGGAAAATCTTAAAGATTTACGCCCGTAACCATGCTGTAAGTGCTACAAAACAAATGACAAAATCTTTGAAATTAAAAAAATTGTAGAAAAGTAAGCGAGGCATGGTGTGGCAGATTGGCTCAACAGTTTAATGACATTCCTATGGTCGGCGAGTGGATCGGTGCCGTTGTAGCATGGGTTTGATTCCTGATTCCCGCTGTAGACAATCACTTTTCTGTTCATGTCCATTGTCTATGTTGACTCTGCATTACTTCCCTACTATTTATCAAAATAAATGAAGAGGGAGGGGGCACTGATGGTCTAGTAGGCAGAATGATAGCGGGATAATTTAACAGTGCCAGTGACAGACAAGAACAGAACAAAAATTATTTTTTTCGTCAACCAGGGGAATTGAACCCATGTCTGCCACGGCAACACCACCTCGCCGTAAACAGAAAAACCAGCCCACTACCTCTGAGCTAATCCGCCACCCCAACTATTTTTATCTACCGTTCGTCTTGTCATCTATAAGTGTAGTTACTCTCTTTACTAAAATTTCCAAATCATTTTTCACATCATCTTGGAATATCCTGTGACTGTTATACTTGGTGTTCTTGATCAACTACTTTCCCAAGTAGTTTCTTTTCGATGCCATTCCAGCCATGTGGCCAAACCATTCTAAAACATTTCTTACAGTTTTAAACCGTTTATTTTAGCTTGATACATGATACATACACATAATTCTTATTTTGCTTTATTTAGGCCGGTGTCAGTACATAGGACATGAGGTTCAATGAGGAGGCGAGGGGTTTGGTCAGGAGAGGGGGTGTATGCCACACGTCACCCTGTCACATAGGACATGAGGTTCAATGAGGAGGCAAGGGGTTAGGTCAGGAGAGGGGGTGTATGCCACACGTCACCCTGTCACATAGGACATGAGGTTCAATGAGGAGGTGAGGGGTTAGGTCAGGAGAGGGGGTGTATGCCACACGTCACCCTGTCACACAGGACATGAGGTTCACTGCCTTCACTGCTAAAAGGGACTCGACAAATATGATTAAACAACCGTGAAAGGAACAGGGAATAATGCTTCATAAGGCAATACATACATCTATACTCATAAATATACAAGTCAGAGAAAAACAATATTTTGAAAGTAATGTGTGCAAATACTGACAACGATTTGGGTTCTTGTTTTTACCTTGACAAAAGACTTGAGAGTGATTTTCGACAACCCTGAATGGCTATCTGCAAAGAAAAAGTTTTTTAAATTGAAGGATTAATAAATCTCAACAGTTTCTCTTTTTATTTTCTTTACAAGAATAACAGTAAGACCATTGACAATAAAGTGAAAGACACCAATTGTGACACAAACGGTAATATTGTTTGTTTTCTTATTCACTCCTTGTTGGAGGTGTCGGCAGCCGAGTTGCTTCAGTTGGACTGACGATAGTGAGATTTCGGGTTCAAATCCTTGTGATGCTATGCCAGAAGTTGAGTCCTTGGAAAAATCTCTTTACAAATTTTTTCCTCACCTGAATCAGGTATGAATGAGTACCTAGCTACAGGCAGAGAAAGATAACATCAGTATGTTTTTTTATGATGCACCCAATGTGGAGGTAGGAATTACATGACCTGGTAGGGGATAAATCATGTCGAGTCTGTGAGCCTGTAATTGTATAGGGATATAGACTATACAGCCTTTATCATATATATATATACCTCTATATAACAATGTGTGTGTATATATCAGAAAATGTAGAAAGGAGAGGAATTCCAGTTCGAGGATGTAAAGAGGAGGACATTCATAAAATAGTAGATAGGTAAACCTAATGCTAACTGCTTTGAGTCCCGCCATCCAGTAAGAGTAGCATCACTCAATACATACATACACACAAACACACACATACACACACACACATAACAATTACACACATCCCCCCGTCAATTATATGCCAGAATGATATCATTTGACGCAACGATACACCGAAAGGTTTTACACTTATTGATCAAGAAAGGAAGAAAAAAAGAAAGAACAGAAAAGAAAGAAAGAAAGAATAGAAAAGAAAGAAAGAAAGAAAGGGGGAAAGAAAGAAAGTAAGAATGAAAATTGACTATTGGCATAACAGAGGCACTGCACAGAGGGCTGAGGGCTGATCCCCTGCTTGCCTTAAAAATTTTGATCCATAGATTTTCTAGCTCTGTATCAAGCCATGTGTACGAGTGGCATACAGACTTGCACTTAACCTGGATACGTTTTACTTAGGTCTGCGCATTGATGCCTTCTGCCTAGTACACTGTCCTCGGCAAGACACAGAGCTGGTCCCTCCACTGTTTAATCACGGTTTTAAAGGGATCAGATAACAAACAAATAACACAGGCCCTACCTCTATTGCCCGGTATCTGCTTCAAGAGAAACTCCTTGGCTGCTGTAGAGAAGGTTCTCGGTTCTCCATCACATCTAATGCTTTTCAGTCTTTGGTCTAGCATTTCCAACACTTTGTAAGCCTCCAGTTCGTCAGGGAGAACACAATGGGAATACTGAGAATGAAGCAGGATGAGCAACTATACAGACAGACAGACTGGAAAATAGATGATTTCAGCGCATAATAGTCATATATCACATGACCAACTCGATTAAGTCGAAAGTCGAAACCTTGGCATTCAGACCCATTTCATGGAGTTTCTATCCATTCCATTTCCGAGACCCAAATATCAAATAACCATTACTTTGGTGCAATATCCCGCAAAGTGATTTTTGTCGATCTATAAAAAATATAAAAAAATAATGGCAATGTTAATTTAGTCGATGCAACAAAATAATGACAATATATAAAATGAATTGTTACCAGAAGCTAAGATTCTACGGCATCTGCATCCGCCTAATAGTCTGTCTTCTATTTTCGTGTAAGCAGTTGGAAGCTGATTGCATTGTGCACTAACATATTGAAATTTTGTTAAGGCATTAGGTAGATCCCCCGCGGGTCTACGCAAGTTGCTACATTGGGTAGACCTCCCCCCCGGTAACTGACCAAGTTGATACCAGAGTAGAAGCCCTTGATTTGTTTTTGTTTTTCTGTGTGTACAGTGTGTGTAATTGAAATAAAACAATTCAATGCTCAAAACGAAATCAAAGAGCTTAGAATCTTTTGTTTCGGTGGCAACAACCGGCTTACTCAGTAGGCATTAAATTAGAACGAAACAAATTAACTGGAAATTTTTTTAAGATCAATGAGCAGAAAAGCAATGCAGTGTTAAACTGTTTCGCGGAAATTGCGGACGCAAATTTTTATGTGTCCGTTTTTAGTTTAAAAAGAGTGCCTATGAAAAAAAAGAGGGGGGGTGGGAGGGGGTGGTGACTCTGACTTCATAGGCACCATAGTCCCTATATAGAAACTTTACATAAGCTGAGAGCGTTTAGATATAAATGAGGAAAAAACATTAAATCAACTAGAGTCATCTAAAAATTCAGTATCAGTCACTTTGTAGCAAGATTCTCTTATAAAATGTCCTGATTTAATCGCAACAAATAGCCGAACCAAAGACAATCTAATCCTGCAACGGCCGCCATTTTGACTGACGAAGAAGGGATCAAACTTTAGTGGTAATATAGGTAATGTAATTGTAAGAACAGTCTCTCCTGATACAACAGAAATGAAGCGTGAGACGCGAATGAACAATGACCGAATGTATTGAAAGAAAACAAAGAGCAAAAATGGAAGTCATGGGTTGGATAACAGTCAATATAGCAGTCTGGTGAAATCGAAAGGTGCCGAAGCCTAGGGTCAGAGGTCGGGGGGGGGGGGTCTACCTAATGTCCTGCATCATACCAGTGATCAGGTTCACTTCACCCATAATTTTCAAGTCAATTTGAAAGGTCACAAGATGTGTAGAACAGACCTGAATGAACCCTGAAAGAGCCCCAAAACCACCAAAGAACAGATAGAATTTAGCACAAGGTGACTCGGCATTATATTTTTTGCCCTTGAGGCCTGTCTATAAGACACCTTGACTACTCTCAATGACAATGCACATTTCATTTACAGCTCCCTTTCTATACTACTCACCATTAATTGGGTGGATGGACCAATGGCTGCCATTTATATACATAAGGTACCAATATTTCCTAAATTTAAAATATTGGTATAGAGAATTGAAAATCTACGATATTACGATGAAGTAAAGAAGTAGATATGAGATATCAGTTAAAAGCAATAGTTTTTCTATTTTGTGACTTAGCTATCCAAACCTGGGGAAGACGTATTTTTCACGGTGAAATCAGATTATCGCACTCAGAACTAAAAATCGTACTAAATATGATTTAATCGGAACATTTGGCAGCTATGCAAAATAACTAACGTACCATGTTCTTGTTACTGAAGCAGTACCACATACGGGCGCCAACCAGTTCTAAATCTTGGACAGATCCCGTGGAAATGAGAAACGGCAGAGACTTGATCTGAAAGTAACAACAAGAAAAATTTTAACCAGAATATTTTATTTAAAATAAATAAAGATTGAATCTAAAAAATAAAAATAAAAATCAATTTAATGAAAAAAAGTAATAAATTTGTCAGTGTCAGCTATGAAGTAGACCCCTAGTGACAGCAGTCAAAGCTTTAGTACCAAGCTTTCAGCTGGACTGTGAAATGTTATCAGTTTTTGTAAGTCAATCCTAGGGAGATTCGCAGATGGGGCCTTGACATTCATATAAGGGTCAAGTGACACAAAGAAACTTTAAGGTGATAACAATTTTAACACAAATAGATTGGATCCAATGATATTTCAATTTGACAAAGAGATCACACTTGTTAAACAATGACACCAACACCTAACATCATCAGCGACAACAACAGCAAGAAAGAAAAGAAAAAGAAGAAGAGAAAAAGAAGAAGAACAACAATTACAACAGCAAAAACAACAATAATAATATTAATGATGATGATAATGATGATGATGATGTTGATGATGATGATAATAACACTTAATCCCCTCCATTATCAACAGATTGAAAATAATTACACAAATTAGTTTTATAACACCTGTACCTTCATAACAAAGTCCCGATCAAAACAGGAGACCTTTACACAGAAATACAGCCTGACAAACTGATGAGATACACTTCCTGCTTCAGACCTTTCGTAGTTGAAGATTTTGATATCAGTAAATTTGATTTCTGATCCCTTTTTCTCAGATTCCGGGGCAGTTACTTTTGCACATTCCTTGTCCAATTCATCTTTCAATTGGATATCGCAATCCTCCTTGAAATGGAACCCTTTAAAACAGTGCGATCCGAGCAACCTAGGGACAGACATGAACTGGAAAAAATAATTTCAAACTCAAATTATCGACAAATGTCCAATAATATTCTGTCCAGATACCAACTTTTCAGCCCTATACTGTGGTGGTTACTTTGATTGTTCCGGCACTTTTTCTTACTATATCTAAAATGATTGACTATTTCTTATCTTCCCTTTTTGTTTGTTCATCAATGCCAAACTAATCATTGAGATTAATAAAATCGAAATTATCATCAGTGCCCACAAAAATTTAAGATGCAAGCTTGTGAAATCCATCCTGGAGTATGCATGGGACCAGTATAATCACACGCATATCAATATGATTGACCAAATCTAAAAAAGAGCAGCAAGAATTGAAACAAATCCTAGACCCAGAGTCCAACATAATTTACAATGGTAAACCCTAGAAAACCTGGAAAGACATGATATTTGATAATAATGATATTGGTTTTCTTTCTCCCCCCCCCCCCACCTTTTCCCCTCCTCAGCCTCCTCACCTTTTTCTTTTCCTTTTTCTCCTTACCATCATCATTAGAATATGATGTTATTGAAGATACAAATTGAATTGGAATACGTTGGACGATGATTCAAAATTCAACCGTATCACCGACACAACAATAAAGCCTCTGTTGTGATCACACCAAACTATGATGATAATAATATATCCACAAGATGACCTTTAACCTACTTACCTTTCCATCAATTGGGCTACAAGAGTAGTCGGTCATTCTCCATTCCGTGGTGGTGACAAATAAATGCGCTGTCTTTGACGCCAACTCTTCTGAAGGAACGGGTACAATGATATAAGTCTTGCATCTCGAAGAAAACTATGGAGCAGTTGTGTGAGTCGAAAGGGAATTTGGTGAGATCCAGCTGACAATTCGTTTGAACATCCATCGAAACTTCAGCCTGTATGAAAGTCGGTCTGAGTACTAAGACATCTAGGATCTCTATGGAACGCTTGCCAGAACTTTTGGGCAAAGACACGCTGGGTAGCCAGATAGACTCGGAGTCGACGAAAAGGACCGAGTGGTTGTTGTAGTCGCTGGGGTTCCTTCCAGGCGAGCTGACTGTAACTCCACATCAGAGTTACCAAGGAAGATAACTCAACAGTCTGTCGGATTTCGTCCACGTTTGTAATCTGATACGGTTTGAATATGATTGATACGGTTTGAATATGATTGATACGGTTCTTTTCCCGGTGACCCACAGTGGTAGTTTGTGTTTGATGACCGGTCGATTAAAGATCTCATTTTGCAACGAAATAAAACTGTCTTCATGCGATGTGTCATTGTCTGCTCCACCAGTCACGATGACGAAAACAACAACTAGATACAACATCGACCTCATCGTCAATGTGCAGAATGTCATTTTTGGAATGAGAAAAGTTGAAAGCTGCTCCGGGTCAAATTTGTTTTTGTTTTTCTTTTGTGCGAGAGTTATTCAGATAATCACTTATTATGGTCCGAATGAAAGGGATATTGGATGAGGCCAATTACACACCGCTGCTCTGGCTGAAAGATGAAGCTAACAGCTACGACGAGCCTACACCAGTGACGACCATGACCACCGATTACTTACAAATAGATCGGCTACTCAATGGTAACAAACCGAAGACAACATGTGTCGATACGGCCATGATGTCATGT
The DNA here is from genome assembly GCA_031763155.1 of Dirona albolineata. NCBI lineage: Eukaryota > Metazoa > Mollusca > Gastropoda > Nudibranchia > Dironidae > Dirona > Dirona albolineata. The sequence continues at coordinate 10,925 of JARFNW010080567.1, forward strand.
AGGAAAGTCACCTGTTTCGCCTATCATTCACTACTAACGGTGTGGTCACACGTCTAACACCGCGCTGTGACCAAGTCATGGCCGAGTGGTTACCTCTGTAACTTGGGTGTCCAAACGTCCAACCGTGCTATCACCTCACTGTGACCAAACGGTGGCCGAGCGGTTATCACAGTAACTTGTGTGTCCGACCCGCGGTGGGCGCTTGATGTGTGACCACTCTATACTGTTCTCTATCAACGTCTACAGTGTCATCTACTCCGTCATTACCAAGCGGAAGGTAACATTCTCAAACAGCTTGATCATTGAATAGTATAGTGGACTCAAAGCGGTTATACGAGTTCTGCCTCCCCCCCCCCAACCCATCACACTCCGAGTGGCATGACGACGCCTCCCTTCCCCAACCCCCAGACAATTTCATCAACCCCCCCCCCCCTTCCCCCCTCTTATACCCCCAGCTTGATCCTATGCTATCAGTATCACCAAGCTCACTATTGATTTGTTTGTGTAACGGACGCGTGCACTCTTTTGTGTCCTTTCGTGTCATTCTTGTTAATCGTGTAATTGTCTGTAGTTTAAAAAGGGGAAACCCGAAACGCCCCTTGTATTGTCATCGTCACATACGAAGCTGTATTATTACCCTTACTTTTTCCTTAGTAAACCAGGGTACGGTTTGTCCTTAGCGGCAAAGTAGATTATGTGTCAAAACTCTTAAAGATGAATACAACACGCAACGCACAGATGGATAGATTGACCATTGTATTTAACACATTCACCCACCCCCCCCCCCTACTTCTCGAAAATCCGTACGTTTTCCCCCTGAGCAGGATTTTCCGTATCAGAGATGTACATCAATATTGCGATGTCTTGAAAGGACGAATGCAAATATAGAAATGTACGAGTGAAGAATAAACATCTTCCGCGCCATTTCACAAACAAAGAGCTCATGTAATCGACGCCCAATTTCCTAATGAATGCCTATATTTCGTTAACATCAATATCTGATGAGCAAATGTTTAATAATTCCCATCTTTCTGTGTCTTTGTCGGTCATTTTTCATTCAGTGGCGGCGATGACGTCTGCGCACAGCCCAGGAGTTTCCCGCGACGTTAAGTAATGCACGCGCAGTGATATATTTTTTGTTACTTTGCGGTTTTGCATCGAAAATTGTATGTAAAAACACCGATAATCGAATCATTCAACGGCTTATTTTCATAAGGCAAGCCACTAATATAGTCTTTGGGTTTTTTTTTCAAATTGATTTTCCAGCCATCGGAGACCATGCTTGTCTGGGTGATGCGCGCGGCTCAAATTGTGATTGGCACGCTGGCCTGTGTGCTCGCCATCAAAGTTCAGTCTGTCTACGGCCTGTTCGTGCTCTGCAGTGACCTGGTATACGTGCTGCTTTTCCCTCAACTTGTGTGTGTCATGTACATGAAAAAAGCAAACAGCTATGGATCTTTGATCGGATTCATATTGGGTCTGCTCCTTCGTCTGTTGGGGGGTGACTCGGAGCTAGGCATCCCTGCTGCCCTTGAATATCCATGGTAAGCAACAAGTATGAAAAAAATATATAAAAATACATTTATTCATCCCAGGGCGAAATTTGTCTTTAGGGTCTATTCCGAGGGTAAACCGGAATAACCCTGGCGTCAGCCGCAGATCAGCGCCGCAAAGTGGGATCGAGGTCTTGAGAATTTAAACCAGTGCTTCCACCGGGGTTTGATCCCGCGACCTCTCGAACCAAAGGCGAGTGACTTTACCACTAACTGCGCCACCAGCCACATCCTTCTATGATGATATAGAAGGATGTGCACCAGCTCCCCAATAATATAAACGCGATAGATTAGTCGAGGGTGAGGATCTTGGAAATGTCTTATTATTTCTTTCAAACTACAATTAGTCTTGCTCATAATGACGTTAATTATCTGATACACGATGAGGGTGCTTGCCTAGGTGGCAACTCCCAGCTGTCCTGTAACTGAAGAGTAACCACTGAGGTAACAGCACAAATGTTTATCGGTAAAATGTATGGACCTCATTGTTGTCCAATTTATTGGTAAAGAGGTTTGGACGTGGTGGGCTCACCACCTGCTCGTCTTTAATTTCTGATGCAGAGCCTTGTGATGTGTCGTGTAAGTCCTTGTTGTCATTTGGATTTACTTCCATTTGTCATATGCACCCATGGCTTGACATATGGCTGGCCCCTACACTGCTTTCTGTGGTGTAAAGGGGACTCGATAAATATACAAACACAATGAGTGTTCGTGTTTCTGTCAGCGGTCGAAAAAAAAAGGATCATCGGCGAGACAATACAATCTATTTTAGTGAAGAATGGTACGAAAGGAGTGTTGGAAATTAATGCAAGGGAAATTATCTTAAACTTCATTTTGATTTGTTTGATTTTCATGAATGAGCTCCCTTGAATATATATATTT
>JARFNW010080678.1:0-13355 GCA_031763155.1 Dirona albolineata
TAGGCCAGCTGACCCAAAGTTGACTCTCAGGAGGGGGGAGGGGGGTTAGGGAAAAGCTGATGTCAGCTGTGAAAAAAGAAAGCTGACTGTAGGCTGAAAGGGGGGGTAAAAAATCAGCTGAAAAAAGCTGACGTCATTAAAGAACGGTCCCTATTGATATCTCCATGCCTTCCGGATGATTCATCACGTCAAGATGGGATGTTAGAACCACAGAATAAGCATTGATCAGAAGCGACACTAGACAATTTTTATGGCACAACTTCCGTACCACAGAATATCTAAAAAAAACTAAACCAAAATGGCGGTGAACACTATTTAACGCCGCTACGACCGCCATAATTGTTTAGTATTGTCTAGGCCACTATTACCTATTCAAATTGGCCCTATTGTCGCTTCTGTGTATTTATCTATTCTGTGGCTAGAACTGATCTCTGTTGACTCATTATGTTTTCATGAAAACAAGTACCAAAGCATTGATTATATTTCTATGAAATTGACGTAGCGTGAGGTCCAATATAAATAATACAGTACAGTGCAACTTACAATTATCAACCTCTCTGTTGTCGAAATCAGGGAATTCTAAAACAGCAGAACAATGTTTCAATCACATATTTTTAAAATTATTTTTTCGTTTACTTCTGGTGCTCCTTTAGGAATACGAGTAGAGTTTTATTTTTCCGTGGCAGTGATGGATACGATTCTACATTTATTCCAGAAAATAATGTTATATATTGACTGTTAATTTAAAATCTGCTTATCAATATGATTGGTGTATGAAATCTGTTGAAAAGGTGTCTTTTGTATTTTTGATACAAAATTTTGCATTTTTTGAGACATCAGTCTTGTGTCGATTTCAGGAAAAACGTATGAGAGAGAGAGCTTGCTCTGAAAAACACGTTTTGAAATATCGTTTTCTTTATGACGTTTCTCATTGGATGAATGAAAGATGAAATTTGATTGGCTGTTGACTGCGGTCTGTCGTCTGAATGAACATGTGGCACGCTGCGCTGGGAGTGGAGATAGTGTTGAAATTGAAGGGAAAAAGTGAGGGTTTGGATTGAGGTAAATGAATTGTCACACTTTCTACCCTAGTAATGATTATCTGCTGAACCTGTGCTGAACTGAGTGGAAGGGAAAATATATATATGTTTATAGTATATAGCGTTGTCCATCAATTGAACGTTATGAGCATACTCTGTTATTTTCACTCAGTAGATTAAATACATATGGCTGGTCCCTACACTGCTTATTGTGGTATACAGGGGATTCGATAAACAAACAAACAAACAGATTAAATGGAATTATCAGCAGAAAATATACCTGCTTGATGTTTGGAAATTTTGTTACATGAGTTTATAACATAAATGCGGGTTTTACATACTGGCCTCAGTAACTTGATTTTAAAATTTGATATTTTCAATAAATATTTTTTTGAATATCCAGATTAAACTTGAATACCTAATGTAAGTAAGACTGATACTTTTTTAATGTCTGATTTTTCTGGTCGCTCCAGTCATGATCATTGTGTTGAATTCCATGATGTGGTCAGTGTGGCTGTTTTTTTTTGTGTGGAATGCACTTTATGGAATAGGATCATCTGAGAACAAAGTGAATGAATGTCACACTGCTTATACTACTTATGATAGTAATATGTTGTTGAAAAAAAATGACGATCATGAAGAGATTGCTATCTATGATATTTAATGTTTAAAAAATTATTGTACATAATGGAATTATTCTTTGGAATTTGTTCTAACGTGTGTGGGGTTGTAGTCTTATAGTTGTTTGACCTATATGAATTATTCAACACATATTTGTCACTCTGGTCTCCTTTTCTAAACCACGGATATTTTCAACTCGGAACATTGTCCAAATCTTATATTTTATTACAATTTTTATCAAATAAATTATGTGATATGTATTAGTATTATAATACACACATCGCATGTTTTGCAGGAGTCGAAGATTCTGAGTCCAATATCGTTTTTGACCTTGTGAGTTTGACAAACATGTGTTATATTGTTTGTGGCAATTCAATCGTGGAAACTCTTCAATTGCAAATTATGGAGTTGCTTCCCTGAAATGTGAATAATTCTTGGGATGCTTATATATTCGTGCACTTTCACAGGATTCCATTTTTTTTGTTTTTTTGCTTCACTCATCTCATAATGTAATAAGGGTTGTGTAAATATATAGGGGCAGAATTAGTGTCAAAAATTATATTACAATTGAAGGGCACTTCACAAGTCTGTACTTGCCATTTCGATTTTTGTGCAGAAAAAGGAAAAAAACTTGAAACTGATAGATAACATTTAGCCAAGTTACACCATGCTTTACTTAGCAGTGTGAACACAAAGGAATCTGAGAACACAAAGGAATCTCAGCAGCCATTTATTAATGTTAATTTTCCTCCCTTTTCTGACAAAAAATAGAAATGTCTGGCACAGTTTTGGAATAAATGCTCTTCAATTGGCCTGGTCTTTCTTTGTCATTTCCTTCTTTTACTTCTATCCATCATGTGACATTGTGGTGTAGGGTTCAATCGTTACAAATATATTATATTTACCTTTCAAGTCAAGGTTCAATCACTAGTCCTTTTCTTTGCATCGTGATGTAAGTTGTAAGTCTTCTCCTCCATTCCATATCTTCCATCTCTACAATGGAAATCACTGAGATCGAAAAACCCAAAGGCATTCTATGTTTGGAGATAGGAAGTTTCCGATCTAATGGGCATCAAAGTGAAAGTAAGATGTCATCAAAATCGATACTTCCCGATTAGTGACAGCGGATTGTAGGAGAAAATAATCTAAAAAAAGTTGTCCTATTGCTACATACTATCTCTCACTAAGTAATGGCTCACCAAAAATACACAGTATTGACGTGAGTAATTATCAACTTCATACTACCGGTACACTCAAACCTTGTTATACACCAACCACAGGACCATTAGATATCTGGCGTTATAGAGTGAATGGCGGTATATCGAAAGAGTTGTTTGTGTGTGCCGTCACATCACTTCCAACCTTGATCACACCATGTCTCCGCAAGCGACGGGTCACTCCTGTTGAAATTATATATCCGCAACGGCCACTCGTTTGCTTCATGCCATAGAAAACTAGCATAAGCACTAGATTTGTGGCCCAAAAGATTCATGAGGACTTTCTTTATATTGGTCCTAAAATGATATAATGGGGAGCCGGTGGTGCATTGGTCAAGCCACTCGCGTTTGGTTTGAGAGGTTGCAGGTTCAAATTCCGGTGGAAACACTTTCTTTCTCAAGACCTTGATCACACATTGCGGTGCTGTGCCGCGGCTGACGCTTGGGTTATTCCGGTCTACCCTCAGCATAGATCATGAAGACAAATTTCCTCCTGGGGTTAATAAAGGGAATTTATTTGGTTTTATTTTTTAAGCAAGGTACGATGCGTATGCGTATGCGTCGTGACACCAGATTGTGTGTGGCTATATTATTAGTATCTACATGCATGAGTACAGTATGTGCTCAGCATCCTTTTAACATTTTTTATGTTTGCTCAAAAGCATTGAATGAAAGGTGGTTGGGAAAACTTAGATGGAATATATGATAAATATAATTATGTTGTATTATATCCTTAGGTTATATAGGTGCTGTTATGAAAATATAACTCTCCGACTCCCATCATTTGAACATACAGTACAGCCTCCAGCCCCCTAAAAGCTGCTGACATTTAGTATGTGATAATCAACTAATGAATATTGTCAAAAATGTCATGGAGTCGCCAATAAAATGAAGATTTTTGCAAATTGTTTTATTATAGCTTTCTCTTTTTTGTTTATTTATGTTTGTTGATATGGTGTGTCCCTTTTAATATCTAAACAAAAACAGAAATATAAGGGAAAGCCCCTTGTTCAGTCTAAGAAGGAGCATGCATGCACAAGGCATCATTATGCTTTTCAGCTGTGCATAAAATGTCACATAAAAATGTTGCAGACATTCTGATGAGAGGACAATGTTTGTCTTGATACTTGAGAATTGTCATTTGGTTTGATCAAGTCTATGGTGGTCAGCGAGAAGATTTGACTTGATTTGAGAATTTGAGTGCCTTCTGTTGCAAGGACGACATACCACAAATTCAAATTGTCAGTCAGTTGTGAAATTGAAATACCATTTCAAAATTGAACACAGGGCAAGATTTGAAAAACAAATAGAGAATTTAAATTCATTGAGTGTAGTCAAATATGTTACTGTAAAACACTTAGAGAGTATGATGACTTAAAGAGCGTGGCGATGATCGTGAATAAGCGCTATATAAATGTACATTATTATATCATTGTTATTAATCTCCACAGTAAGCTCTACTTGTCAGTGTTGTCTGCGTCAATCTCATTTCTGGATCCAATGCTTAATCATCCCCAAAAATAGGCTTTTAAGTCTTTCAGGATCCTGTCTCATTCCACTCCCCCAAATGACACAGACATGTCACACAATATGACACATGAAGAGTTAAATGTGTATGTATAATATGCCCACACATCGTACATAATCTGGAACAAACACGGCATTCATACAAACTAGTTAAAAGTAACGTGTTGAGGCTGCTGGAAGCCAGTAAAAAGTAAACAATAATGGTATGTATAATGAGCTTCAAATAGAGTCAAATTACATAGGATAATGTTTCGTTATTTGATAAAGGGGAAACCCGAAACGTTATCCTATGTAATTTGTCTCTATTTGAAGCTTATTATACATACCACTATTGTATACAAACTAGTTAGAAACATGAACATCAACACACTGCTTTCCTCCAAATATCAACTCAATTTAATAAAGCATAATTATATATAATACATGGGCAAGAGCATACAGTACAGTTTTGACAATGGATCCATACATACATACAATTAATGAAGAGTAAAGAAGTATTGTTAAAAGTGGATAATGGTACATGTACATTATTGGTAAAATTGAAGTGTTAAAAGACAGGCACATTGACACCGTCAGGGTCACGCAGTGCTGAAGAAGGAGAAAGTAAGATAAAAGGATGAGTTAAAACACCTTACAGTACAGAGATATTCGACCAAAAGCACCTCCTTCACCCACACTGATCCCAACTCAAAAATATGCACAAGCACTAAAGCAGGGGTGAGAGGATTCTGTCTAGCCTGCTGTGAGTTAACACCAGACATTAGTTGTTGACATATTTAAATGTCAATGTCATATTGAAAGCAATAAGCGACATTTGTTTGACCCATTGTCTATGATGAAAAAGAGGACAGAGAGAACTGGAGGTGAGTCGACAGAGTAGGTGACAAAAAAAAAGTATCACCTTCATGTAGAGGCAAAAAGTCTGATTGTTTCACACTCTGCCACAGTGAAAAAGAACCAAGTTACATTATAGTTCCAAGTCCTCTCTTTTCTATGCATTCCTCCAATCATGCATCCCTTGAACATGGGCTGTAGAGTACTTGTATGTGGATGTTTACAACTGTTATAGAAATCCACAATCACGGATCAGTACGTTACACAATAAATTATTATTATAAATACTATTAGTATTAGTGCTGTTCTCTTGTGCCAGCAAGTTTGACGAATGTGTTGATTGAACTGCTTTTGGTTAAATCGGACATCAATGGCGAGGTTTAGCTGTACTAATGAAATGAATGATGGTAACCATGGCGATATGAACATTTTGATGATGATGAGGAGAAGTTTGATAGATAATCGTATAATGCAGGTGCATTTATCCCTCACAGGGAGGGAGTACAGCATTGAGGCATCAAAGACTATTTCTAATAGAGGTATTACTGTCATGGAATTTCTCACTGTAGTCAAGAGCCTGCGTTTCCTCTTCAATCAGCGTAAGAGTAAAACACTAAAAGTAAAAGGACATCATTTTCTGATCAGATGTCGACTGGACCGTAAGTCGACTGTAACTATAATTCCTATACAGACGCTTTCTTGCTATTGCTATTCAATTGCTCTGTGTCAGATTTTTTCACATGGCACCCAGTGATTTAACACAGCCAGGATCAAATCTGCCATGGCACGTAGGCTGTCTAAAACTGACCTCAGACACGTCCGGTCCAGTGGTAATGTAATCTGTCCAAAACGGTTTTAGCAAATTTTAATTGTTGGGGGACAACAAAATATATTTCATTATAATCATAACCCTATTTTGCTACAACAAAATCATGAGACGATCGGTGCTCATTACGTTATACTCGCTTTGAGATATCGACAGATATGGAAGGCGCTATATAAATGCACTTTATTATTATTCTTAATCTTTTTCATTGTATGTAAGGGTGTTCGTTACAACTGTTTTGGAGTGTACATGAAATCTTATTAGAAATGGGATTAGAAAAAAATAAAAGAAAAAAGAAGGAATCCCTGAATTCCTGCACCACTTACCATTTAGGGGTCAAGAAAACTTCAATATGAAGTAAAATTAAAATGATATGATATTGTATAACCCTAAAGAGAAAGAATGATTTCTAACAATAATAATAATAATAATAATAATAATAAGATAATAATAATATTAATAATAATAATAAAAAGAATAATAACAATAATCATCATAAACACTCACAATTACGAAGATGATGTGGATGGATGATTAATAATATGATGGTGATGACAAAAGTAAGAATGAGGATGGTGATGACGCAGACATCAATACAACAATTAACAGTATAACAAAGAATGATGATCAGTGCCATTCATGTAGTGGTGGTGAGATGATAACAACAATCAGGATGACAATATCAAACACAGTACACAACGCTCACCCATCACCAAACAGTACAATGCTCACCCATCACCCGTTTTCACTCGTCTCTACTGCTGCTATCATTTACATAATAAAATGGTTTTTTTAATTAAAAAAATAACACGCTTGAAATCGAAACCATTCCATTCAGCCTCAAAATTAAGCGCCTAGAGTCTTATAAGCAGGGAGTTTGTGCGTTGTATTATTATTATTGTTATTATTATTGTTATTATTATTAATATCATCAATTTAGGTAATATAATGGGTTTTCTTTTTCCAAACGGATGTTCAACAAATTGTCTGGTTTCATTTAGGCAATGTTTCTTTTCTTGGAAAAGTATATTGATGGTACTGGTACTATTTCTCCCTCATCATGAAAACCCATGGGTGTGTTGAATATAGAAGAATGGATGTAATCTGAAACAGGCCCTGTCGATAAACGGTTGATAAACAGTGGAGAAGAAAAGCAGAGGCAGAAAAAAAGAAAGACTAGACAATAGACAAAGATCAGAAAAATTATTTTTGGCAGTGAGCAGCTATTAAAACCGCGAAGCAAAGGTGCCACTGCAAGCTCAGATTTAATGCCCATTTTAGTTCTTGTTTGTCGCCATATTATTTTTGTTGTAGCTACTGCATTAATTCCACAATTTTTTCAAACAGTGATAACAGGTGTCAACCCGAGTCGGGTGGATGATGGTGTATGGCAATTGGTAACGACATCATAACCAGATCATGGACCTTTCTTTTCACATCACTTTATTCTTTGACTCAATAACCAAGATGAATCATCTCACTGCTAAGTGCAATGCACTGAAGTCTTTGCTTTGAACACTGGTAAATTCCGATGAGCATCTTATGTATTGAGGTTTGTCAGGAGAGAGGCTGCTTGTTGAAACAGTCAGAGTCATACAAAGAAATAAAAAGGGTACAATTGATGATAATTCACCCAAAATGTTTGGGGCCATTTCCATTCACTCAGATTATCCTTATTGGAAATGAGTAACAATAACTAAAATGGAACTAGCAAAGATGTTTCTCGACTTAACACCAATTTTGGACAAAGCAATTTATGTGGACTTGGCAGTACGATGATGGGTTGAGTGCAAACAATAAGAAACAAAAGGAAACCCTTTCAAATGTAATATGTCCGAAGTATTTGTCCTCCTCTCTTAGGCTTTCTTCATGGTACTGTTTGACGTTACATTCATTTAGACAATAGTTTTGACAGATGCCAATATCAATAAGGTGACTGAATAAGACAATAACACAAACAAGAGGAAATTACAGAATACATACAAAACATAAAAAAATGCAGTGCCATTTGAAAACTAGTGGTCATAGAGTAATGATGATGAATGGAGACGACGACGACGACAATGACAACAACACTAATCCGTATGTCAGCGTTGAACCGACCTGCTCTGCCAGACCAAAATGGGTCACTATTTATTGTTCTTTTGTTTTCAAAAACATGAGAAAACAAAAACCAAATACTATTCTCAAAAAAAAAAAAAAAAAAAAAAAGTTTTTTGAACATGGAGGAATATGTGGGGACGGTGATACAACAGTTGAAATAATTCTGAGGATGGAATAAGAAAAGAGAAAAGAAAAGTCAATTCATGGCAACAATAATTAATACAAAACATTTTTTGGTAACAAACACATTGTATAATATTTCAATAGATGAAAATAGTTTGCTTGGGTTTTCCGTTTCCCAGAGATTGGTCTATTGTGAGTAAAAAGTACTGTGTCAAACAACTTTCCAATGGTGAATAAGGAATCTCATGATTTTTTTTATGGTAGGCCTACTTACCGAATAGCAAGGTCAGGTTGCTGGGGAAAATTTTCTAACTATCTTGTCCTATTGCTTGCATCATATCATATACAATTTATAATTTTCTTCAAAAACATCTCTTAGGGTTAGAACTATATAGGCCTATATCATATCATTTACCATAACTGTTCAAAATTTTACCTGACTGCACAAAATTGAGAACAAACATAAATAATCCCATATTTTGCTAATTTCACAGAGGCCTCAATATACAAAATTTCAATCTGTTTTGAAAAGAATTAAAAAAGTATTTAAATTTCTTAACATATTCTTTGTTGTCTACTTTGATTGCTTCCTATATTCCTCTCTTCAATTTTTTATAAGCAATGTTCAAAGATCAAATTTCTGCTACCTTTTCTCTGCTACGGCTACCTTAGGTAAGCCTCTCATCAACTCATCTGCCTTGTTTTCTTATCATTCCTTGACCTCCTCCCTTCTCGTTCACCCTACCTCATTCCTCGTTATAGAGGCATTGGCACTCACGTTTTTGTCTTGTTTTGATGTTTTAGTGTAACTGTCACTTTCTGTCGCTTGTCTCTTGGACGCCTCTATCATATTTCTTTTGTAACTATTTTCACACCCTTGATTTCAACGGGTCTCATATTTTTTTCTGCTACCTTCTAGTAGATTCGTCACAACAAAAAGACCAGTTTTTAAAATTATTTTCCCCTACAATGTGACGTCACTATTCGGGAAGTATACATTTGAATGAAATTTAGCGTTCACACTTTAGATCGGTAACTTGATAACTTCCTATTTCATTAGCATTTCGTCACCCTATTTTCCATAAAATAGAACACCTATGCTTTGGGTTTTTCGATCTAAGGGATTTCCTCTATTCTTTAATCACGACTACAGTATTGGACTGGAAAGGTCTAGTTTATAGTTATGGCTTACCTAAATGCGAGACAGTTGGTGCAGCAGATTTGAGGGTAAAATGGCCTCCAGCTTTTCTAAAACGTATGACAGGGGAAGGTAGAGCCAGCCCAGCATCTGGAGACATGGATGGATGGATGGATTGATGGATGGATTGATGCATGGATGATAGTAATAATAATAATGATAACAATATTAATAATAACAATGATAATAATAATAATAATAATAATAATAATAATAATAATAATGATGATAATAATAACAATAATAACAATAGCAATAACAAATAATGATAATAATAATAGTAATAGTTAAATAATAAGAACAACAACAACAATAATAATAATAATAATAATAATAATAATAATAATAATAATAATAATAATAGCAATAATAAATTTTTAAAATAATAATAATAATAACAATAATAATAATAACAACAAAAATTACTACTACTACTACTACTACTACTACTACTACTACTACTACTACTACTACTACTACTACTGCAAAACGAGCTTAACATATTTACAAACATGAAATCTAGTGCAAAAATAAAACAGTTAATAATAAATAACAAATACCCCAGCAGAAGTGTCAACCAACCACTTATGTGTGTGGATGGGCCACTGTCAACAAAACAGTAGTACAGACTAAAATAATAAATAAATAAATAAATTCCCTTTATTCACACCCAGGGGGAAATTTGTCTTTAGGGTTTATTCCGAGGGTAGACCGCAATATCCCAAGTGCAATGCTGCAAAGTGGGATTAAGGTCTTGAGAAAAAAATCCAGGGCTTCCACCAGGATTCAAACCCGTGACCTCTCGAAACAAAGATGAGTGGCTTCAGCACTGCGCCATCGGCTCCCCAAAACCATCGGCTCCCCAAAATCATCGGCCATCGGCTCCCCAAAACCATCGGCCATCGACTCCCCAAAACCATCGGCCATCGACTCCCCAAAATCATCGGCCATCGGCTTCCCAAAACCATCGGCCATCGACTCCCCAAAACCATCGGCTCCCCAAAAGGGTGAATGACTAATTACTAGTACTAGTGTCTACACTCACGGTTCTGACGACGACCCCCATGGGTTCTGGGAACTGATGAGTAAGGAGGGCCAAGAGGGCGGTGAAGGAGCAGAGGCCTGCCGTGAATAGGATGAAGAACGGGAGCTCTTTCTTAGGGTAGACGGACACCTCGTGGAAGGCTGTGAGGATGGGATTTTAAAAATACAAACAATAAGGGCTCAGATCTGATCATTCCAATCAATGTTTTACTCAGAGGTCAAAGGTCCTCAAATTAAAGACAAAACAAAAGGAAAAAAAGTGGCTGCTGCTGTAAGGAAAAAGCTAACGACAATATTATATTATAATAAGCTAAGACCTAAGATGATGATGATGTTGATGATGATGATGATGATGACGCTACGATGATGATGATGATGATGTTGATGATATGATTATGATATGATTATTATATGATGTTGATGATATGATGATGATGATGATGATGATGATGATGATAATGATGATAATGATATGATGATGATAATGATCATATGATGATGATGATGTTGATGATGATGATTATGATGATGATGATGATGACGACAATGGGAAAGAAGGAGCCAAAATATGCCTGAATAAATAACCAACCTGGCAGCAACTCGCGGTCAGCATTCTCTGTGCAGGGTGGGTATGGGTGGAACAAGTGTCCCTTTTCTAGCGGGTACGGGATCATTCGGAATGCTGTGGATGGACAGAACAGAGGTTTCTCTCTCACCGTCTTGTTTGATAAAGAAGCAAATTTGGCACAATAGGTGAAAACAGCTTGCTTTGGGTTTTCCATTTCCCAGAGATCAGTCTATTTTGATAGTAAGTAAAAAGTACTGTGTCAAACAACTTTACAATGGTGACTAAGGAATCTCATGATTATTTTTTTTTCATTACTTCCCAAGTAGCAAGGTCAAGTTCCTGGGGAAAATCCTCTAACCATCTTGTCCTATAGCAGACATAAAGCACCACACATTCGTTTGTCAAAGATGATTTGTTTCAGAGAAAGTGGAATGTTCCAAGTTTTTAAACTATTCTAACACCCGTTTCACATGATTTCACAGTCGCCCATCACCCAACCTGGGGGTTAAGCGTTGGGCCGACAACCAATCCTTACAAAAAATCAAAAGTTACCGAAACATGACGACAAATCTCTAGGCCTATCCAATGAAATAGCATGATGAAAAGTTCAGGCCAAAAAATTAGGAGAGCAGATAGATGCTGGATGAACACACACATAAATAAATATTTGAAAGCAATTGATGATGATTGAACAAATGGTTTGATTGACATGTCCCACATAAAACAACTGAGAAGTTCATCTCTGCATAAAAGGCTGTCTTTCTACGTCTTTGGTGAAATTGACCAATCAGGATAACTGTACAGCAGTGTAAATGGCAAAAATGCAAAAACAAAATCTGAAAAAAATCAACAAGACCAAAGATAGACTAGTGAGTCTAAAATCATAACTTGTCACTGAAAAAACAAAAAAAATCTGAAATCAGACAAAGTCTGAAATCAGACATAACAAAAAGTCTTAGATCAGACAAAGCAAAAAGTCTTAAATCAAACAAAGCAAAACGTGTGAAATCAGACAAAGTAGTGAAAGATTTACACCCCTGAAGACAGTAGCCCCCCTTAACCAGCCCAACAACTCACTTCCTTCCCATGTGCAGTGTAAAAGATTGAGGGCCCCTTCCACCCTTTTCCAATGGTGGAGGTGGAAAAATGAGTATGCAATGGCCTCGCTGTCGCCCCGTTTCAAAATGTGCTCTGGCGGTAAGATGAGACTCTTCATTTCTAGCAGATACTGAAAAGAAAATAATCATTATTTAAATTTTTTTGCAAAAGCTCAAGTCCTTTCAGAGTAACATAACTCTTGGCACCTTGGGTGATACCTAATGAAACGTGGAAACGTGTGTTTGTGTTTGAAAGACGAGGGTAAAGTCCAAGGGGGTCATAATCCAATTTGAAAGTTACAGCCACTCACCCTTTTCAACCCTGTAAAGTTATATTACATTAGTATCGAAGACGGCATCTCCTGTTTTCAAGTCCATTTGCAATAAGGCATGGGGCCCAGAGCATTTGAAAAGACTTGACTAGTCTGAAAAGTCTGAAAAGTCTGAGAAGTCTGAGAAGTCTGAAAAGTCTGAAAAGTCTGAAAAGTCTGAAAAGTCTGAAAAGTCTGAAAAGTCTGAGAAGTCTGAAAAGTCTGAAAAGTCTGAAAAGTCTGAGAAGTCTGAGAAGTCTGAGAAGTCTGAAAAGTCTGAAAAGTCTGAGAAGTCTGAGAAGTCTGAAAAGTCTGAAAAGTCTGAGAAGTCTGAAAAGTCTGAGAAGTCTGAAAAGTCTGAAAAGTCTGAAAAGTCTGAGAAGTCTGAAAAGTCTGAGAAGTCTGAAAAGTCTGAGAAGTCTGAAAAGTCTGATAAGTCTGAAAAGTCTGAAAAGTCTGATAAGTCTGAAAAGTCTGATGAGTCTGATGAGTCTGAAAAGTCTGATGAGTCTGAAAAGTCTGAAAAGTCTGAAAAGTCTGAGAAGTCTGAAAAGTCTGATGAGTCTGAGAAGTCTGATGAGTCTGAAAAGTCTGAAAAGTCTGAGAAGTCTGAAAAGTCTGAAAAGCCTGAAAAGTCCCCCCTAAAACCATTCCCACCAAACTATGATAGGATGCCCCTACCTATGTAAATAGAGGAAATCCCTTAGATTGAAAAACCCAAAGGCGTTCTATTTTGGGAAAATGTGGCGACAAAATGCTAATGCAATAGGAAGGTAAAAATGTCATCAAAATCGGTACTTCCCAAATAATGACGTCAAATTGTAAAGGGGGGGGGGGGGGGGGGTA
>JARFNW010080789.1:0-13354 GCA_031763155.1 Dirona albolineata
TCTATATATCTGCTTATGTACGTATCTCTCTATCACATCTGTCTATCTATCTGTGTATCTATCTATCTATCTATCTGCCTAGCTATTTATTTTATCTACGTATCTAACTACCTATTTATTTATCTATGAACTTCTCTATACATCCTTCTATCTACTATCTATCAGTCTATTTATCTATCTATTTGCCTATCTATCTATCTATCTATCTATATATTATAGATCTATCTATCTATCTATTAATCTACATATCTACAAAATGTATATTAATACCCGCTCGTCTATTATCTACCTGTTTATCTGTGTCTGTGCATATATATATATATATCCATATATTCTATTTGTAGTGATTAGAAAAGACCTCCCGACTCAATGGGTCACAGGGTGCAAAAAAAAAATAATGTGGAGACAATTATAGATCCGCGTCCGTGCCGTGTGTGTGAAGGACGGTGTAAACGATGTTTTAAAAAAAGCTATACAGTTTAGACGTCCATCCACCTCTTCATTTTTTACGGCTGACCTCTTCACAGCGCGGAAACAAAATTATAGATTTTTGTCCCTGGCTTCAAACCATATTTTGTTATTTCTGTTTGTATATATTATGTTATATTACATGGCAGGAAGTCATTACAGAAACCATCAAAAACAAGGGATGTACGTTTGTAGACGCAAAAAGGAAGACATTGGATAGAAACCAGGGGTGAAAGTTTGTCTATGATGCTTAAGCCTTACACCGAAAGGTACAAAAAGGTAAATTGATCAAGAAAGAAAGATGTTACTATTTTAGTTTCAATTATTTTATGTTTCATTCCATCTCTTCCCTCCAACTCTCTCAACATTCAATCATCTTCCCTCTCTTAATAATTTATGTCTGAGATATTACATCATGCATTAATTTTACGGTTAGTTGCTTCGGCTAACCATGTCCTCTTCAGGATCCCAGGGAGGCCTTTTCCCAATGACATTCTCACTATAGGCGAGCCTGTTAATCCTATTGGTACGAAATTTTATTTATTTAAACAAAGATGCTATATACAGCCCCTTTGACTGCTGCCATTACAAAACGGACGTCATTCATTGGGTGTCGGTGACCGAACTGTGAGCACGACCCGACGGTTGGCTTGCGAATAGACAGGTGACCGAATTGGTTCTAAATGAAATGTATTGACTCACCGGCGCTTGTGTCCTTAGGTAAGACTCTTTGCCCTGCTTACCTCGTCCTATCGGAGACGGTCGTTAAATTCGGAGGTCCCCTCGGTTGTAAGCAGCGTTTGTCCTTGTCCAAAAATTGTATTCGCACCTATCAGGCAGCATGTTGCGTATTACGTGTTGAGTGTTTCGTTGCTTGCCACTCTGTCCGCTTCACGCTACGGAAACCGGGATAAACACCAGCTCTATGGGCATCAAGGCTCGAAAGGATTTTTTTCTTCTTTTTATAGGCATAACCATTGTCTGTTGGTCACCAGACGAAGACTTACGAGTGGAAACATCGTTTTTGTTTTGTTTCGTATCAAATTCCTTTTTGAAGCTTTTTTATATAACATTGCATCGCATTCAATTAGCATCTGACATCATTATCGTCACATTCATCGTAACATTAATCTTGGCCACGATGACGAGGGGTGGGGAGGGGGCGGGGGCTTTTCACATTACCCTAACCCCAATATATTACATTGTCCCTTCTAGTTATATCCCCTTTCACAGGTCGCAAGGGAGATAACACCACACCCAGCTTCATCATGCCGCCGTCATTAATCAGCCTCCACCCGTGTATTGATTTCCCCCCAGCCAAATCAAAGACTCGTCTCTATACCTACTTCATTAGACAACACAATAATATCATGTTTGCTTAGAACACCGAATAACGAACACACAGAAGCGACAATAGTAGTCCCCTGTTGCCATGGTGGTTGTGAGACGCTACAAGACTAATTCAAAATGGCGTACATAGTAGTGGTGCTATAACTATAATATTATGGTGTGCACCACCATTATGTGTTAGTTTTGTTTAGTGGTGTTACGTGGTGTGAAAGTTGTGCAACTAAAATCGTTAATAGGACACGTTTTTTTACAACCCCCCCCCCCCCCCCAACCCTCTTACAACTAGACGTCACTATTCGGGAAGGACCGATTTTGATGACATTTTGCGTTCACTCTGATGCCATTTAGATCGGTAACTTCCTATAATATTATCATTCGCATTTCGTCGCCTTATTTTCCAAAAATAAAACGCCTTGGGGACTTTCAATCTAAGGGATTTCATCTATTATCACTTCTGCTTAATTCTTATAGGGTGGACCACTGAGCAATGACTGGACCGAGTGTCAAAGTATAAGGCAAAAAAACACCAAACCAAAACACCCCACAACAGTGACAGTGGCTAAGATGGGTTTAAAAAAAAGAAGATTTGTCTGATTTTTAATGATGAACAAATCTGAAATTGAAATCAGCTTAAATATGAAAGATTGATATCATTGCACTGGCATACATACAATTGGCTTACTGTCTACACGCGGCTAAGCATAGGACGTCTACCGATCTCTCATAAACGGATTATAAGCGGAAAGGGACATATTAAGACAGCTAGTAGTTTGTGCTTATTCCTTGACATAAGGTAATTGACCATCGCTGATCGCACGTAGTCTCTTCGACCACAACGTTATCATGTGGAGCTTATCTTTAATCTATTTCGACCACAATATTTTAAGCTGATTTATGTTTTGGAACGTGATTACTGAATACTGTAAAGTGCAAAAATGTCAAAATGTTCAAGACGGAGTCTTCTGATGATACAGTCTGACACCTCGACAGCTTTTTTTCCTGGCATTCCAAAGAAGGAATAAAGATAATCCATCAAACGTTAGTCTGATGTCAACAGAAATCACCCATGTTGTCCAAGTGAGCAAATCAGGGGTTAATAATAAATCTTTCTCAAAGAAAACAACAAAATGGCTGAAGCGGGGCTCGAACCCGGGTCACCCATGTTGCAGTGCAATGCCTTATCCACTCGGCCACCTTGCCCCCTGCATAATGATAACCCAGTGTCAAAATAACAAGACAGGAACCATGTTGAGACAGGCATGATGGCGATTGGAAATATATTTGAAAGGAGTAAGTGGTTTTGTCCCCGTCTTTTAAGAAGCCTCTTACTTGGGGAGCTGGTGGCGCAGTGGCTAAGTGGCTCGCCTTTGGTTCGAGAGGTCACGAGTTCAAACCCCGGTGGAAGCACTGGTTTTTTCTCTCTCAAAACCTTGATCCCACATTGCGGCGCTGCTCTGCGGCTGACGCATGGGTTATTCCGGTCTACCCTCGAAATAGACCCTAAAGACAAATTTCCCCCCGGGATGAATAAAGGGAATTCATTATTATTCCTTTCATATAATATATTTGCATTTGAATACAACGATTGGTTTCAGCGTGTCTCATAATATTTTTCACATGGTGGCGATTACTGTTTTCATTTTGCCTTCTTCATTTACGGCGGTGAGATGGCCGAGCGCTTTTGACGGCTGACTCTCATGGTGAAGGTCGTGGGTTCGAATCCTGTCCCATTCAATCCAGGTGTGGGAAAAGGGTACCAGCTTACAGCTGGGGAAGTAATCTGTGATAGACCAGTGTCCTATTCAGAAGGGTGAAATATTGAGTCTATCTGTCCACTTCACTCTACAGGAACCGGGATAAGCACCGGCTCTATGGGATTTTTAGGACTTTTTTTCAATCTTCAGTAAAACCCTGCCAAACCGCCACCTCTGCTGAGACTCTGAGACCAATATTATTTTGGGATGTTTGCTGTTATAAAACGAGAATCCTGACCTCTTCCAAAACATAAAGATGAGAGTATAGACTTCTACCCCCATTCATGTATTGGCTTATACTTATAGCCTTTACCAGAAGGCTGTGTCATTCGTCATCCTTCTCTACTCCCATTGGGAGCATACGGTAAAGGAACCTGTTAGACTAATCATACTAACCATATCTTTCTCTGCCTGTAGCTGGGTACTCATTCACACCCGAGTCGAGTTAAGAAAAAGGCATGGAATGTTTCCCAAAGACTCAACATCTGAAGCTTCAGCCAGGATTTGAACTCCGGAACTCTTGATCTTGAGCCAACTGGTCTAACCATTTGGCCATCAAGGAACAGAAACCGAGATAACCACAAGCTCTATGAATGGCCTCCAGGCTTTTAAAGACTTAAAAAAGACTAACTTGAATGAAGACAACTTAAAGATTCACACAAGCATTGGTGGAAATTTGTTTTATTTGTAATTTGTACATGAAAATGTAATGTTGTTATTAATGAAACAATGACTTTGGGTTCACTCAGGTCTGAGACCTGAACTGATGATAGCACCTACAAATATCTTGTAAGGAGTTAAAATATGGCCAATGAGATTGGGTGCATGGCTTACATACAGATAGTTGAGGATTCAATTCCATTCCCTGCTCTCTCTCTCTCTCTCTCTCTCCCTTTCACTCACACACTCTCTCTTTCACTCTCTCTCTCTCTCCCTTTCACTCACACACCTCTCTCTCTCTCCTTTTCACTCACACTCTCTCTCTCTCTCTCTTTCTCTCTCTCTAACGAAAGGAATGCTATCTACATGATATTGTTAATTCTAATCCAGAGAGTAGGACTACAATGTGGAAGTAGGACTACAATGTGGATCACTGAATATTTTATATTTCATACTCTGGTTAAATCAATATGTCTACCATCTCTGAACACACACACCAAACTATGCTCTAAACACAGCCAACACAGCAACATGTGTTCTGAACACATCCAACACACATACACGCTCACCCACTGCGTTACACTTTCATACAAAATAGAATATTTCAATTACCAAATTTCATGAATAAAGAGAACAAAAATCAACAAATCAACAAAGTAACACGTCATTATAAATTGAAATAAAGTTCAGGAGACGGGGTGGCCGAAGACATTGGACCAACCACGCCAATATGGGGTTCGAGTCTGGCTTTCGGCATTGTGCTTTTTTCCTTGGGCAAGAAAATAGTCCTATTCCAGTTGCCTACGTTGCAGTGCGGCTGAGGCTTGAGGTATTTCAGTCCTTTTCTAAATATATCCTAAAAAGACAAAGGGCCATTGTGGAGAAGATAATGGCAATCTATATTTACAACACCCACTAACACATACACGCTGAGACAACCAATGAATGAGACATACATAATTATATTTGGCTGCCTTATCACATTCACCTTCAACAAAAAAGTACAAGAGCCAATGATGTAGAAATGGTATATATACACTGGAAAAAATAATTTGGAGGTAATGCAGTGTCAAAAAACCAAAAAAAACCCCAAGAAAATTGTGTCAGACAATGGGAATCTGACCCCTGACACAAAAATCCTAGGAGTCAATTCACCAACTTCAAGCATCTGTTTTGCATCGTTGACGTTTCATTGGCGTTTGGGTTTCACGTTGTCTAAGAATTGTGGGCTTTGGCTGTTCCTCTCTTCAGTGAAAAAATAAATGTAAAAAAAGTCCAATAACATTGTAACCAGGTGACACCAGAGGGTGCCGGTTACTTCCGTCCCTTGGCGCTGCCTCCTTTTCCCTTGGCTTTCCCCGTCTCTTGCTTGCCCTTCGATGCTTTTGCCTTTGGCTGAGATGGTGACAAATTAATAATTAAAGATAAATAACATTTCAAAACAGACAATGACAAAAATGTATCATAGTATAGTTATGGTGTCCCAGCAACACTAGCAATACAAAGTCTGAAACAAATCCTGTCATTCTTTCAAATCAAATCTTCCACCTAAACATAGTAAAAAATCTAAAATTACACAACTTACTGATTGTCACTTACAATCACGTTTATCATATAATAACCATTAGTCGGTATCTCAACAACAACCAAAAAGGTACATTTTCTAGCTTAACTTCCATACAACCATTTCTATCTAAAACATGAGCACGTTTTTGAATTTAATTCAACTCATTTTTGGCCACTGTAAAGTGAAGTCAAAACGCGTAAGAGGTCATGGGTTCAAATCGTGGCTGAAGCTATCGGAAGAGTCTTCTTACACATAATTTGTCCTCACTCGATTCAGGTAAGAATGAGTACACAGCTACTGCACAGAAAGATACTGGCAGCACGTTAGTATGACGAGGCTAACAGTCACAGGCTGCTCTATTGTATGCTCCCAATGGAAGTTGAGAAGGATATTGAATGACACGACCTGATTTGGGGATAAATGATGTCAAGTCTGTGAGGCTGTAATTGTAAAATAATAATAATAATAATAAAAAACCCCAAAAACATTCCCTTTATTCATCCCAGGGGGAAATTTGTCTTCAGGGTCTATTCCGAGGGTAGACCGGAATAACCCAGGCGTCAGCCGCAGTGCAGCACCGCAACGTGTAATCAAGGTCTTGAGAAAAAAACATCCAGTGCCTCCAGCGGGATTTGAACCGGTGACCTCTTGAACCAAAGGCAAGTTACGGGGCAATAAACCCATTTCTATCTTTTATCTTTACATCCAACAGATCAGCAGCCAAACAACGCCGACCAATCACCAACCTTTGCCACCACGGCCGGCTCGTCGTCCTCTTCCTCTTCACTCTCCACCACCACGTCATCCTCCCCCTCCTCCTTCAGCAAATCTTCCTCATCCACGGCCGTCGACGCCCTCCCTCCTCGCTTCTTCTTGCCACCGGCACCACCAGAGGAGTAGGGGGTCATGAGGCCACTCTTGTTGTACATCCGGGTCAGGGCGGCTTTGGTCTGGGAGGGAAGACACGGAAGACGATACAAACATGTATATTAGTATTAGACAACATTGAAAACCCAGTCGAGGTTCAATACAATTTGTTTCTGGTTTGTTGCAGACACCCTTTTGTACAGCATTGGGCAATTAGAGACGAATGGTATTTATGTAAATTGCATTTATATAGTGCTTATCATCACAATCGTTAGCCCCCCCCCATATGGATTGCCACCTTGTCTTGGTTGGGGGGGGGGGGGGCTTGTGTATTTCAGTGACCCGGAAGGAGAGAGATCAGACTAAAAGCAATCCACCGGCCCTCCAAGGTTCTGGGGGTTGAACATTGGGCCGACAACCCATCCTCACAAAAAAAATCAAACGTTACGGAAACTATCATAATCGTTAGGGGCTGACTCAATGCCCAACTTCAGGCCACCATGCATGGTTGAACACTAGAGCTGGAAATTCTATGGAACATGAATTTATGAAAAGCAGGTGAATTTTCATGTTTGTTTCTTCGATGGCTTCAGCCAAGAGACATGGACCCATTGTGTGGAGTCGCCCGATTCGTTTCAGGATATCTAATGACTCTACTTGGGTGATGCAATTTAGTTCACACTTCCGACCATGATTTATTTTTTGTCCGCCTAGAATATGCTATAATACATGGATTGGAACCTCTAAACTGATTTACATCCAGGTAAAGAGACAAAGCTTATCTTATCTATACAGCCCATTACAAAATCACGTCATCTATTTCTTAACAATTCCCGTCATTTGTGAATCTTGACTAGGTTAAAACTCCTCGTACCTTGGATTCGACCCGAGCCATGTAGTCGATGCTGTTGGGCCACTTGCTGACTTCCAGGATGTTGTCAAAGTCGTCCTTGATGATGTCGTAGTCGTCCATCATCTGAATGATTCCGGGGACGCCGTCCGTTCCATGCGAGGCCAGCGGAGACGTCAGACATATGCGTAGAGCAGGGAGGTAATCCTGGTTTAAGCCTCGTTTGTCACAAGACACCCTGAAATGGGGAAAATGATCAAATGGATGCTGACAGGACCAAGGAGGTCCATACATTTTACCGATAAACACTTTGCTGTCACCCCAGTGGTCACTCTTCAGTTACAGGACAACTGGGAGTTGCCACCTGGGCATACTGTGAAATATCCAAGTGCTGATTTGTTCCTACATATGCACCGTATAGAATATAATCACGTTGCATTAAATAAATACTAATATGGAGACCGTAGATACAGAACTCTTTTCGTGGAGTTGGCATTGGGTGGAGCAACCAAATACGTGTTTCAACCACTCCACACTCATGGCTGCCAGACCAAAGACTTTCATTCCATATAAGGAAGCCAGTCAATAACCACATTAGCGATAGGACAAAATCGTTAGAAGGTTTTCCCCAGCAACTTGACCTTGCTATTCAGGAAGTACCAACAAAAAATCGTGTGCTTCCTTATTCACCATTGGAAAGTTGTCTGTCACGGTACTTTTTTTCTCACAATAGACCGATCTCTGGGAAAAGGAAAACTCAAGCAAACTGGTTTCGCCTATTACTTACCACACCTCGATTTCAACCTGGGGCCGTATTGACAAACTGTACGGTAACCGTTAGAACATTTTGGCACAACCTTATTGCAGTGAATTATACTCACAACATTGCGTGATTCATTGTATTATTCATGTAATTTTCAAAGTACAAAATTGTGCCAAAATGTTCTAACAGTTAATGCATGGTCGGTTAATACGGCCCCAGGACATTGTTATCATGCAACGACAAACAACATTTTATTTCCAATCCATCGACCTCTTGAGCTCGTCTTGTTCTAAAATCTAAACAACCACTGATCGTGTACACAAACGATACTATAAATGATTAGACAAGACATTTGTGCTGGCAGCGAATCACTATAATCACGTATTGTTGTGAGTATAATTCAAAGCGATAATTCGGTGCCAAAATGTGCTAACAATTTACGTTTGAACTGCAAATATCCCGGGCGTAATAAAAGTGTTTGTGCTAAAGTGCTATCGATTCGTGTATGAGGGGAAGACAAACATTCCATTGACAAAGGTTTGGAATGGGTTGACAGTTTAGGACTGACAGAAATAAATTGATTGACAGAAGAAGGTTGATGTGATGGAAACGATCCGCCCACAAAGTCCAGGACAATAGGTTTGGAACTCCTGTTGGAAGGGGCTCTCTCGTGTTTGATGCATTGTGAATGACACCGTCTTTGTTTTGAATAAGTCGTGTAATTATTCCCAAAGGTTAATGGCCCCTTGCAGTCTTGTTCAAACTGTTTGTCGTCGTCGTCGACGGTGTAATGATATGACGTTCACCAAGGCTATCGCTTTCTTCAGACAGGAATTACACCTTTTGCGATCGAACAAAAATGGTATTGTCTTGAGATCGGTACAAAGAGTCGGACGGATAAGATAAAATAAGATTAGGTAAGATAGGATAAGATAGGATGAGGTAAGATAAGATAAGACAAGACAGGATACGATAATATAAGATAAGTTAGATAGGATAAGATAAGATAAAACAATATAAGGTAAGATACGATAGATAAGATAAGATAAGATAAGATAAGATAAGACAGGATACGATAATATAAGATAAGTTAGATATGATAAGATAAGATAAAACAAGATAAGGTACGATAAGATAGATAAGTTAAGACAAGATGGTTTTTACTTGTCCGTTTCAGTCACATTATGATAGTACAAAGCAGCGATTCGAATACCAAAAATAAACCATCATGTGTAATGAACAATACTATTATATTGCAGTGGAAGGACGACTCTCCGGACGGAACAGGAGGACACCGGACAACTTGACAATAGCAGCTTGGTTTGGTTCGTCAGACAGTGGTGATTAAATTAAAACCGGTCAAACACTGTCACCACTGTCTGACGAACCAAACCAAGCCTCTCGTGGCAATTTTCCCGGTGTCCTGTCCCGTCCGGAGTCGTGTCCCCCCTCTACAGTTTGAAATTGAACTCTTTGAATACACCTTCTGAGAGACATGAAAACAAAAAAGGTTTACTGGGCGTTTTCTCATATTCAGGAAAGTTCAATTCATGGAAAAGATGATTGAATGGGAATAACGATTTTCTGGCTGTGGTAAACATGTTTTCATTTCGAATGTGAATTCGTTATTATCAGTGAGCACGGTTTTCTCAACATCATCAATTGTTTGCTATTTGTTTTCTGTTTCCTTTAGAGCCGTGATTAAACAGTGTAGGGACCAGCTCTGTGTCTGATCAAGGAAGGTATCGATATGCAGACCAAGATATCAAATGTATCCAGGTGGTTAAGTGCAAGTCTGTGTCTGGCCGAGGACAGTGTACATGGCAGAAGGTATCGACATGCAGACCCATATATCAAATCTATCCAGGTGGTTAAGTGGAAGTCTGTGTCTCACCATGCCACCGGCTCACCCCCCCCCCTCGTGACTCGTTTAGTTCGGTCATGTGACCCGTTATTTTCAAAATGGCGGAATGAATTGCCTCGAAAGCAAGAACCGCTCGATAACATTTCAATGATTATTGTATTTGCATTATTGCCATTATTCAAACATGCATATTTGAAGACTGAACTTTTTCTCTCCTCCCATTTGTAATTATGCGTATAATGTCATAATGTGTTACCATAAAAAGGGCGGCCATATTGGAAATAAATAAACAAACTTCTTAAGAACTTACTTTCTTTCCTAATTTCCGTTGGTGACGGTAGCGACTCAGATGACTAATTGCAAATGGCGTTCATGATCATTCCCATACAGTCCAGAGCACGCCAACATCAATAATTCATCCGTCTGTTTACGGGTCAAGGCCATTGTATTGTGCGAAAGATGTTTCCACTTCGATCGTTAATCGTCGCCCTTTGCTTACTCAGATCATATTCTGTGGCTGACACCGACGAGAGACGTCAAGGGGGAGGGGGCGGGGGGTGAGGGAGGAGGACGGGTTCGATAGGGACTGGTCGACGGGGAGTTGTGTTTAAGCCACGCCCCCTGAGCACTTCCTTTTTTTAAAAATAAAAGAGCAATTAATGATTGCAGATTATTCCAGTGATCGCACGATTTGGCAGACCGCCATACTGAATCTGAAAGTGGCTGATGTCCCTGTACATATATGTCATCATACACATCGTCATATTCTACTTGTAACGTCACAGACAGGAGTGGAAATATAGAGTATCTATGTAAATTAACGTCAGTGATTGACTGCATAAAAGAGCGACGTTTCGACCAAAGACCTTTGTCAAGCGACAATCTTGGACCGTATTTTTATTTCACGGACAAGACTGCGCCTGAATCAGCTGGGAGAATCAGTTCATTGCCGTCATTTTCGAGAATTACCCAAATGTCAAAAATGATATTCCAGGTTATTGTCGTAATATTGTTTTCATCATTCGCCATATTCGATTTCCAAGGATCGTTTGCTTTGGATACGACGCTGTCGCCCACATCGTCTTCGTCTTTGACCACGTCTAAATTTACTAAAAGTAACATACATGATGTTCAATATAGAATCGACAATGGATGTTCACGGGAAGTGACGTCAGTACGTAGCTTCATCCAGTGTGTATCACTGTGTGCTCGAGACGAGTCCTGTATCGGGTCAAGTCGCCGTCTGGATGAGACAGATCTCAGGTGTTTTCTTCACAAAGATTGCGATTTGAATTCGGGTGTCACGTGGGATTCAGACCATTACTACGTATCAAGAGATTTGATTGATCCCAATGATGAAATTATAGAAGATGATTCGAATGAATCGGATTAAGATTAACATTCCCAAATCATTTTCTTTACTCATTATGGAATGAAAAAATTAACTTGGCGTGAAGTGTGCACTGAATTACACCAAATATTGGCAATTTAACATTAGGTTAGGTTCTGGAAATTTGAAACGTACTTTGGAAATGTGACATGGGGAGCGGTGTCAAATATTCTGCAAGTGTTTTTTATGGTTTCCATGGTGATAGGGTCAGGTGAGAAATAATATTTGCGGAACTGTAGCCATTTCATTGAGTGTATATATTATACAAAGTGATGGAATAAAAATGAAGCAGTATGGGACGATACGCGCCAAAGTTGTTTATGGATAAGACCTGTTGTAGTGGAGGGGCGGGACTCCGGACGGGACAGGACACCGGGCAACTTGGCACAAGCAACTTGGTTTGGTTCGTCAGACAGTGTTTGGTCGGTTAGAATAAATCACTATTAACTGTCTAAGGCCGCCTTTAGATAGGGCTTCCTTTTTCATTTTTCCTTCTTCATTCTTCATTTTTCATTTTTCATTCAATTTCCTGATCGTTTACATAGATGATTCACTTTTCATTATCATTCTTCATTTTCTTGATCGTTGCAGTTTTCACAACACACATACACGTGGTCTAACACATGATGCACATGTCATTGTCATACCTGGATTTCAAATAATTTATTTAAACTTAAAAACTTAATAATCATAAACTATTCAGTATCAAACAACACAAGAATGTAATGAGAAATTCGATTCTGAACTCAGATTTTGACTTTGTGACAAAAAATGTTTGAAATGTAAGGAGCCACGCCCTCACCTCTCTTCATTCCACGCTAGAAATGAGCAAGCAAGTTCATTCTTTTTGTCAGGCGGGATATTCACTTATTCATATATGAAGAGTGATGAATGAAGAATGAATCTCCATCTAAAGGTCGCTCTCTTTTTCTATCTTGCCATTCTCGCTTCCTTCGTGAAGAATGAAGAATGAAAAAGGAAACATGAAAAATGAATCCCTATCTAAAGACGGCATAACAAACCAAACCAAGCAGCTAGTGCCAAGTTGTCCGGTGTCCTGTTCCGTCCGCAGTCCCGTCCCTCCACTATATGTAGTTATTGGTGTTCCTTGATATTCAGGTGATTATCAATTTAATTAATGATGGTGTGAATATTATGTGCTTTCAATATTGATGCTCTTTAGATCAGCATATTTCTACGTCTGTGATATTTCCTCTCCTATTTTTTAAAGAAATAGAACGGATGCGATGTGGCCGAGCGGTTAGGAGAGCGAACTCTCATGACGAAGGTCGTGGGTTCGAATCCTATCCCAATCATTTCGTTATTTTTCTTGGGCAATAAACTTTACTCCATTTGCCTCACTCGACACAGGTGTGAGAATTTGTACCAGCTTACAGCTGAGTAAGCTATCTGCGTTAGACCAACGTCTTATTTAGAAGGGTGACGTATTGTCACTCTGTCCGCTTCACGCTACGGAAACCGGGATAAGCACCGGCTCTATGGGCCTCAGGGGTAAAAAAGTCTTTACTTTAGTTTAGTACGATTAGTCATGTTTACGTATTTCTCCTACATAGAATGGACATTGTGTCATTCAATCTAAATGATTTCCACCATTTTGCTCTTCGTGTGTTGTACAGTGTTTGATTTTAAGTGCACCATTTCATATTGTACCCAGCAGTCATTTAAAAAACAGTGCTTCATCTGATGGAATAGAAGTAGACCGAGTACTATCATTTGTCTAATGTAATTATTATTATCATCATCATCATCATCATCATCATCATCATCATCATCATCATCATCATCATCATCATCATCATC
>JARFNW010080900.1:0-13347 GCA_031763155.1 Dirona albolineata
CAGTGGGCTGATCCCCTGCTTGCCTTAAAAATCTTGATCCATAGATTTTCCAGCTCTGTATTAGGCCATGTGTACTAGTGGAGCACAGACGTGCACTTAATCTGGATACATTTTACCTGGGTCTGCGCATCGATGCCTTCTGTCTTGTACACTGTCCTTGGCCAGACACAGAGCTGGTCCCTTCACTGTTTAATTACAGTAATGCAGGGAACAGATAAAAGAAGAAAAAATAATGTAACGTAATGTTGTGGTTCAACATGATCTGTGATAACATGCTGTAGATAAAAGAAGTATATATTATTTATGCATTGTCTTTTCTTTGTCTAATGATCGGCAACATTTTAACCGACTTTTATCAAAGTGTGAAAATCTGTAATCCAGAAATCTCATTTGTTTGTCATTGAATACCCAACCGAAATTCATAGTTTATACATCTTTTAACTCGTTATAATTGGTCTCACTCCCTGTAACAAGTACATGGGAAATATTTTTTTCATGTAACAAATTATT
The DNA here is from genome assembly GCA_031763155.1 of Dirona albolineata. NCBI lineage: Eukaryota > Metazoa > Mollusca > Gastropoda > Nudibranchia > Dironidae > Dirona > Dirona albolineata. The sequence goes on from JARFNW010080900.1 coordinate 511, forward strand.
TGTGTAGATTTTTAATTTCTTGGATTAAGACAGCTGTCATTATTCTTAGAGGGGATTCAAATATAGAAAATAATATGTGCACTCACACTTTTTGTCAATTAAAATTGTTTTTTTAATATGATACAATATAGTATAGATCATACATTTATTTTTCTATGATGTATGGACTCTAAAATTATTTTTTATAATATATTTGAAATTTGTACACATTATATTGTCATCAGTAGGTACTTTATGAGCACAGTGGACTGATCCCCTTGCTTGTCTCAATAATCTTGATCAATAGATTTTCCAACTCTGTATCGGGTCATGTGTACTGTACTGGCTGGGCACAAACTTGCAGTTAACCTGGATAAGTTTTACCCGGGTCTGTACATCAATGCCTTTTGCTTGCACACAGAGCTGGTCCATACACTGTTTAATTATATTACTATAGGGAACGATAACAAACAAACAACGGTACTTTATGACATGGATGTTAAAGCTGATGCAATAAATCCTCTTTGGTCGTGAAATGAATTGCATTTTTGTTCTTTGCTTTGTGCGGCCAAAGTTGTGTATTTGAGTACCGGTACCACTGTCCCTGCCATCCCAGCCATGACCCCTTTTCAGATAATGATAGAAATAGATAAATAATAGAAAATAAATAAATATAATTCCCTTTATTCATCCCAATTGGAAATTTATCGTTGGGGTCTATTCCGAGGGCAGACTGAAATAACCCAGGTGTCAGCCGCAGAGCAGTGCGCAAAGTGGGATCAAGGTCTTGAGAGAAAAAAACTGTGCTTCCACCATGATTTGAACCCGCGCGCGACCTCTCGAACCAAAGGCGAGTGACTTAAACACTGCACCACCAGTTCCCCATTACTGCTACGTGAAGGTTTATCTAGATACTCACACTCACACATACATTAATTGTATTGTTAGTATATATGTGTGACATTTTGTTATGCTCAGTGAAAGAAATGTGTACATTCACAAGGACTGAATACTGTGTCATCTCTATATATCTATCTTTGGTGTTATGATATCAATTTGATATTGCCACCTACTTTGGTTTGATATGAAGAGAGCCAACGACGAATCCTGTACCTCCTCATGGCAACTCTGTCCCTATTATTAACATTTCTGTTGAAGTTGGTAGACTGGAAAGAGGTGCAGGTTTTCACACCCCAATCTAAGTATCACATGACTTGCACCTGTTACTGGCCAAAGTTGTACTTTACAGGTTTTCACCCCCCCCCCCCCTTTCAGACTAAGTATCAGATTACTTGCACCTGTGACTGGTTTTCACGCTTTGGCAGTGCAAAGGATTTAATTACATTATATGCACCTAATATATACACTCATGTTCAATATACAAAATACACATTTATTAATTCACTGTTAGTCAATGGCGTGTCAACCTTCATCATATCTTTTAATCTCTGCTGTAGTGAGTAGTATTCCCATGATCTTCTTGGCATAATCACCAACGCAGTGGGCTTATCACCTGCTTGTCTTTAATTTATGATGCAGAGTCTCTCTAGCCATGTGTGAGTGTAAGATGATGAGTGGTGTTAGTCCCCGTTGTCATTTAGATTTAACTACTTCCATTTGTCATATACACCTTTCATAACTTGACATATGGCTGGCCCCTACACTGCTTTGTGTAGTAGAAAGGGGACTCGATAAACAACACCTAACCCAATCACCAACCTTGGGGATAACCCATTCACCCACCATGGTACATGCATGCATGTGGTGTTTTTATGTAGCTACAACTATTGAGCGTCAGAAGTGCCATGTAGTGGATAGGGTTGAATTTTTATTCTAAGAGCATTATTTAACTATTATTATGATTATCCGATCGGGAAGAAGGCTTCAGATGTAAAGTTTTGTTTCAGTCACGACTTTGCCCACACCACACCTCAGTGCAGAAAATTGACAATCTGTTGAGAATAGTAGGCCTACTCACAACAACTGAGGATAAAGATGTATGTACCTGTACAAGTACAGACTCACAGTCTTTATGATTTTTATACCCATACAGGTCATGTCATTCAAAGTCCCTCTCAACCTTCATTGGAGCCTTCAGTACATCAGGTTGTTAGGCGCATCATACTAACATAATGGCAATATCTTTCTTTGCCTGTAGTCATTCAAACAATAATAATAATAATAAATGGCATTTATTTAGTTCTTACCCATGATCATCACCATGCTCTAAGCGCTTTACAGTTGCTTATTACTACCCTGGGTTAAATGAGTCAAATGAGGAAAAAATGTGTGTATAGTCTTTCTCAAGGTAGTCTTTCTCAATATCGTTCATCGCATTGCCAGTATTCGGACCTTTGATTTCACAATCTTGAGACTGGCTCCCAAACCGACTGGATCACTCTGCCACAGTCACAAAAGGAGTGTTATTATGCTAAGAGTTTGGTGAGATACAGTACAGGGTTATTATAGATTTTTAGATACAGAACAGGGTTATTTTAGATACAGTGGCTTAGTTTAATAATACTGTCTCATCCATATTTTGGCTTTATAAAAAACAAATGGCGAGCAGGAATGAGTGGGGTTTTTGTACAAGGCTGTATAACAGGATTTGCCAGTATGTCATGTAAGACATTTTAACCCTCTATTGCCCAATGATAAATTTCTTAGGAAGAATAATTGATTTTTTAAATATATAAAACACACTACAAATGGACCGAGCGACAAGGTTCCAACTTCTTTAAATTTTGAAACTTTTATTGTTAAACATGTCAGCATGTGCCTTATTTGGCACATTGGGCAGGTTAATGAACGAAAAACGATGTGCTGATTTTGACGCACTGGGAACTTGAGGGTTAAGATATTTTTTCTTCAATATTTTAATTCACTTTTTTAAAAATTATATTATATGGCCCACTGTCCACTCCTAAGGTTGCCCACCCTCGACTGAAAGAGTTTGAACCATGTTTATTGATTTAGCTATTATTACATAATTGTAGAGTTAGTCTACTTCTCTCTTATGAAAAATTGAAAATCAGTAAGTATTATACGAAATACTTCAACATGTAGACAGCATTCATTATTTAAATTAAATATGTGCTGTACAATGTCCATGTGTATTTCTGTATGGAACATATTTGCAACAATGGGCAGACATGCCTTTTGCATATTAACAAAAGAAGAAGAAGAAAGTACATTATTCACTGTACTTCCAAAAAAATGTCAATAGACCTGACTCTCCGTCATCAGGAATCGAACACTGCTGATAATAGTGATAATCTCCCTGACAAAATAGCTGTCCAGTCATATTATACACTCTACAGTTAAGCTAGTCCGCCACTACCTGTCGGCAGTCATTTTACTGTTCTTATCTGTTGTTTTTTTCAGTGTATTACTTTAATATTTTTTTTCAAGCATTTATCATCAATGCCCTCTCACATTCATTCTTGCTGCTTGATATTTATCCTAAGGATTAAAAATTGGGTATTTGTAGTATAGTATAGAACATCTCACAAAATCACGTGTGACACCACTGTTGGTCTACTTTTGACATTATTATTATTACTTTAAAAAACTGTATTTCTGCTATAATTGCGTGCATACTGTATTGGGTCGATTGGCCAGAGAGTGCCTTTATGAGACAATCATTTGACTATCTGTAATATTAGCCTTTAACTTTAACACATACTTTCCAGGATGTTTGCTAGCTATTGTTATTTGGATACATGATGCATTTTTCTGACCATATTGCTTGATGTGTGCCAATGTTAACATGCAAACCACAATGCAGGGGTGTCTTGCTGATGTTTTCAGATTGATTTTTTTTTCGCTTTCCATTTACAACCCTGATACTATGCATTGAATAAGATTAAATTATGATTATAATGCAATAAACAGACAAGTTAGGTGTGCTTTGATAATGATAATAACTGAAGAGGGCAGGTGGCGGATTAGTCCAGAGGTAGTGGGCTTGTTTTCTGTTCATAGCGAGGCGGAGTTGCTGTGGCAGGCATGAGTTCGATCCCCCGGTCGACGAAAATCCTTTTTCTATTTTCTGTTATTGTCTCTCACTGGCACTGCCAGTTACTGTTACATTATCCCGCAATATAATTCTGTTTGATAATGATAATACATTGTCACAACCATCTATGCAGGGTTACTTCACCAGAATACAAGAAAACAAAACTTTTGCATTTTTGTGTTTAAAAAGGTTCTCACTATCTCAGTCTCGTTAATACTTTAATTTTCCTCAGTTCTTTGTAATTGTACTTGAGGAACAGTATCTAGTAACTAGTAGTAGTAGAACAGAGCCTTGAAACTAAGAAAGGTCCCACAATCGTCCATACTAGGATTCGAACCCCTTACCCCTGTGACCACGGTATTGTTAATTAACCACTAACTACAAAGGCCTTGGAGTTCAGTTACTATTATTACCGTATAGAGAGAAACTGAGGGATGTTGTCAAAGGCGCATACCTACATCATATATGGACTCAATCTATGAGTTGTCATTTTTAAATAAATCGTGAGAACACTATTGAAATTGAAAGATAATATAAGATAAGATAGATAAGATAATACTTTATTTCATCCCTTTGGGGAAAGTCTTCGTACAGACGTGAATAAAAAGAAGCTATCAAAAAGTAAATTATAATACAATGTGTCTTTAAAGTAAAAATAAACGATACAAAATTATAAAATGACAACACACGAGCACATGTGGGTGAAAATCGATACAAATTAAATACAGTCTATTTAGGATTGGGAGGCATCCCTGGAGTTAGTGGTGCGGAGGTACTGGGTTTGAATCCTAGGCTGGACGGTTATCAAGAGATTTCAGTGTTTGACCTACAAATCATATGAGATAAGATAATATATTTGTTTGTTATCTGTTCCCTATAGTAGTACCGTAATCAAACAGTGTAGGGACCAGCTCTGTGTCTGACTGAGGACAGTGTGCAAGGCAGAAGGCATCTATGCCCAGACCCAGGTAAAACGTATCCAGGTTCAGTACAAGTCTGTGCCCCACTAGTAGTACACATGGCCTGATTCAGAGCTGGAAGATCTATAATGGATCAAGATTTTAAGGCAAGTAGGGGATCAGCCCACTGTGCTAAGATGAGATATACCGTACTTTATTAATCCCAATAGGGAAATTATAAGCGTTGTCAAAATGCCCTATGATACATAAAAAATACTGATACACGTAATATGATCCATTCATACATTACCCGTAATGATACATTCTATACACATAAGATCCAAGTAATTCTATTCACAACCACAGAAAAATATAATATGAAAAAATGTTAGCAAAGCAAAACACAATGGCACGAAAATGTCTGATAGCTGATGGTAAAAATGAACTACCTATGGTATCTTTGTGAGTTTTCTTATGAATAAGTCGCCCACTTCTTTTATTCACTTGCATCTGGTGGTATTGGTATATGATATATGGACTCATTGGGGGGGGGGGGGGGACCCAATGTAGTATTGAATTCCCATCGATCTTGGCTTACTACATGATAATACAAGATTGTTAAAAGTAATATTATGGAATGAGAAAGTAACATCAAATATGGAGGTAGTTACATGTTTTTGTTCAAAGACAGAATTCTGTCAACCATACTGTCTTTAAGTGAACTGCGCCGGTGGGAAATAAGTTCGCCTGCTTTAGAGAGAAGTCTCTCTGATGGAGCAGACGTTGCAGGGACGTTTAAAAATTGTCTTGCCAGTTTGTGCAGCTTGGGGAACACTGACTGTTTTTCCCCCACAGTAGAGGGTTTTCGTTTCTTTTGATTAGTGTTTCCTCGTAATATCGACGAAATTCGATCCCTGGTCCTGTTGTTGGCTTTGCTGGTTTAGCGATAGCTTGCTCTACGCGTAGGTCAAAGCCTGACCAGAAGGTGGATGTCTCAATTGGAGTTGTAGCCTGCTCTGTATCTTGACAGGTAGTACTGGTTTCAGTTTCAGGCGGGGGAACTTCCTTGGATGTCATCAATCCCTGGAGTCGATTTTCAACTTGGGCACAAACTGAGAGGTCTGAAAATATCTTTTTTTTTAATCTTGGATCCAGAAGAGTCGCTGCTGAAGGGTAGAACTTATTCTCACGGCCTTGAAATCGTCGGCTCATTTGTAGACTGGGTTCTTTTGCAAGCGATGATGACGTCAATCATCTTGTTCTATCCAGCAAGGCCATCATGCGGGTCTCTGCAATAGGTATTGCCTTCGAAAGGTTGGTGAATTTCTCGCCAGAAACTTCCCTATTCGCCTTTTCAAATGGTTCCAGCGCTTGGATACTTATTTGAATGAGTCATGTCTGCCAAGGCTGCACAGAGCTCCAGTCACAAACTCGTTGATCTCTAAATTATATCTCTGTAGCATATAAAAAGTTGAATTCTACCGAGTGTCTACATCTTGCTTCAATCTTAACGTTGTTTTACCTTGCAGTGCTTGTGGTTGTAGATCACGCAATTTGTCCGATGCTTTTACGCTGTCATGTCGTGGTGGAAAGAGGTTACAATATTTTTCACTTTTGATTTCAAATTTGAAATTTCCTCCGTGTGCTTGATAGAGTCATCCACAACAAGGTTCAACGTATGCGCAAAACAAGGCATCTGACGAATGTCGAGGAGTGCACAAGCCAGTTTCATATTTGCAACGTTGTCCGTGACGATCCAATCAACTTTGCATGCCATCTAGGGCCCAAGCTTCCAAAACTCTTTTTAATAGCGATGTTGTCGGCAGTGTGGGATTTGGTGAGTATCCCTGTGCTTAGCACAACAGATCGAAGGTTCCAATTCCAATTGCCATTGATGAAATGTGCTGTGGTTGTCATTGTCAGTGTCAGGAAAAGGAATTAATTTCATCTTGTCAAGCACAAGGCTTATCCTATTTTCATCTTATGCCCAGCACATTTTGGTAGACCGAAAGGTTTCAACTTCAACTTCAACTCTTACTCAGTGAGACTTCTCTGGGTAGGCCTAGCCCATGCATCTTGTTACTGTTATTGTTATCTTCTGCCCAGCACATTAGAATTCGAAGTAGAAGTGTCCGTCTTGAGTTGCTTCAGCTCTACTCTTGAACTCTCCTGGCTGCCGAGACTTTACCGTAACCCAAGGGGATGGGGGGCCACCTTGCCCAAGGGTGAGCCCCAAGCTGCGGAGGGAAGGAGTCGCTTTACTTCTCCTATTGATAGAGGGAACCTCTACCCCGCTACCCGATATAGTGTTCAATGACTTCAAGAAGCCACCGTGAACGTCAAAGTGCGCTTCATACACTCCACAGCGCGGACGTATCGGATAGCACTTCCGGTCACCGGAAGTTCCGGTGGACCATACATTCTACTCTATTTTGTTTTCACACACAAAAGAAAAATTGTGGTGCGTTGGTCCTCACGTCCGGCTTCCGTCATACTCTCGCACCCAAATTGACTTTAGTCTTTCTCTCATCTTTTCTCGCGTCGTCTGATCTCGTATTTCCTACCCACTTTGCTTAAATCATGGAGGAAGGAAAAAGTAATTTCTACGCTAAGCTAATGTGGAGATTCATTTTAATTTTACTACGCCGACAAGATCATAAAACTTATAACGTGCGTTTATACTCATGCATATGGTCACCTACGTATATCAATGATGATTGTTTCGTTGCGGAAATAACATCAGTTATCAACAATTTCATTGCAATCCCCAACCATCCTTACTTCTCATACAATGTACAGCATCGCAGAAACAGACATACCAAAACGCTAAATAGATATCTACATGCAACACAGACGCAAACAAATTATTCATTCTTCCCGCGAACCATTGATGATTGGAATATCTTGGACGACCCCACAGTCAACAGCAAAACACTGGAGATATTCAAATCATCGCTATCTTACCATTAATGACTTTATTCCTTAGTTTTTAACATTTTGATATTATATTTATATGTATTTAATCAAAAGTAACGTGGTGAGGCTGCTAGAAGTTAGTAAAACGTAAAAAATAGTAGTATGTAGCCTATATATAATAAAGCTTCTATTAGTGACAAATTACATTAAATAACGTTTACCCTCTATCAAATAACCGAAACGTTATTTTATGTAGTTTGTCACAAATAAAAGCTTTATTATATAAAGGTACCACTATTTTTTTTACATTTGGTATCTTTGTTTGTAAGTTTTCTTATGAATAAGGTGCCCACTTCTTCTTTTACTCACGTGTATCTGGTGGCATAATATTACAAGGACTCATTACCGTCAGATCGTTTCTGGGAACCCAATGAAATATCAAATGTCACATTGCTCTTGACTTGTGCGATCCATTGCAATTACAAGACTTCCTGTCAAATATTTTTTGCCGTCTTGAATCACTTCTTTGGTTTTGTTCCTGGACATCGGACGTTCATATAGTGTACACATAACATGCAAGTAACTTTATTCACAACCACAGAAAATATAATATGAAAAATATTAGCAAAACACATTGGGATGAAAATGTCTTATAGCTGATGGTAAAAATAAACTAGACTACCTATGGTATCTTTGTTTGTGAGTTTTCTTATGAATAAGGCGCCCACTTCTTTTACTCACTTGTATCTGGTGGTATATATAGTACTATTAGTATATGGACGCATTGTCGTGAGGTTGTTTCTGGGAACCCAATTTAATAATATTGGATTCCCATTGCTCTTGACTTGGGCGATTCATTGCATGACTTCCGGCCAAATGGTTGTGTCCGTCTTGTATCAGCAGTAGATAGAACCATCACCATTTTTTGTTTGTTTGTTCCTGGAAGCTAAGATTCTTCGTCATCAGCATTACACCTACAACATCGAAACACTGGTGATGATTAGCCGTTATTGCAACCCGCCATAACATCATACCCTATTCACCACTCGTGGGGCTTTTCGAACCGGAGACTTCCAAATCTCGCTTTAAGCCTTGTGGGTCACTGGGTCACAAAGACCCACGTCTGGCGAATGGGGGGGGGGGGGGGGGTTGTATTCAAAATAAATATTTTTGCGTGCGTCACTGGGTCAAAAAGACCTACGAATTAATGAGCTATCAAATTCATAGGGTCCCAAAAAAACTATTATAATTATTTGAAAAAAAAAACCAAAACCGAGAAAACAACATCACAGGTCGAAAAAGGAATGAAGCAAGCATGTTAGTGTTAGTTGCATCACATGGGATGGGTCAGTCAGACCCACGCAGATAAAGGAAAGTGTGAATGAGAAGAAGAAGGAAAAGAAGAGGGGGGAAAGAAGAAGAAGAAGAAGAAGAAGAAGAAGAGGGCGGAAGAAGAAGAAGAAGAAGAAGAAGGAAAAGAAGAGGGGGGGGGGGAAGAAGAAGAAGAAGAAGAAAAAGAAGAAGAGGGGGGAAGAAGAAGAAGAAGAAGAAGAAGAAGAAGAAGAGGAAGAAGAAGGAGAAGAAGAAAAAGAAGAGGGGGAAGAAGAAGAAGAGGAAGAAGAAAGAAAAGACCATCATGGATACACAATACATGAGAAGAAGAAGAAGAAGAAGAAAAAGAAGAGGAAGAAGAAAGAAAAGAGCATCATGGATACACAATACATGAGACATAAGTCCAGTTCAGTGGTGGTGGATTGTTTATTAAAACAATTAAATTTACACATGACCTAACAAACACGTGCAACCCTAACAACACACTGCCGACTACCTCCATCAATACTAACCAAAGCGGGTAGCAGCTTGATTAATATATTAGTAGAAACTGGAAACGTGCAGTAAAATGTTAATATTTGTGCAGTATCTGTGAACAGCAAGGCGTCCACCAACCAACTGGGAAAAAGGGTAACTGGAGCTAGGTGAGAACAAGAAGAACAAGAAAGAAAAAAAAACATCATGCATCATGGATATGCAATACCAGAGACAGAAGGCCAGTTAACAGTAGTGGTGGCGGATTGTTTATCAAAACAATTAAATTTACACATGACCTAACACACATGTATCATCACACTAAGACACTACCTCCATCAAGACTAACCACAGCAGGTAGAAGTCGACGAAAACGACATAGATCTAGATGAAGAAGAGGAAGATGATGTTGCTGGACCTGCAGGGATTTGGCCAGGTAGGGCTGGGAAGGCTCCTGGGTGCCATTGGGTTAATATAATTGTAGTGGAAAGTGGACACGTGCAGTAAAATAGTTGAGCAGTTAAGCTGTGAATAGCAGGGCGACCACCAACCAACTGGGAAAAAGGTTTCTGGAGCTAGATGAGGAGAAGAAGAAGAGGAGGAGGAGGAAGAAGAGAAGTCAACAAAAAAGAAGAAGAAAAAAAGAAAGAAAAACATTATGGATACACAATTCCTGAAACAGAAGGCCAGTCCAGTGGTGGTGGATTGTTTATCAAAACAATTAAATTTACATATGACCTAACACACACGCATAACCATTGCAGCTTGATTAATACATTTGTGGAAACTGGAAACGTGCAGCATGCAGAATAGATTAACAGTAGATGTAAACAGCAGGGCGTCTACCAACCGACAGGGGAAAAGGGTTACTGGAGTAGCTAGATGCATGTAATTACAGGCCATGACGACATTACTTTTACACTATTAGACATATTGACAATACATGATGCACTGCATATTATAAACACTGTGTTGACAAACATAATATTGATTGAAGATTGAATTAACTGCAACTGACATTTGATATTGATCATTATTATACCAACAATTGAATCATCCATTCATTAATTAATTCATTATTTCCACACCGATAGTCTTTCCACAAGGTATGTAAATGTAAAAATTATGGAATAAATATTCGATGGCTATAGGGAATACTGAAAACTAGATCCATGTGCGCTGGAGTTGTTGTAGACCATCAGTGCCCGCTTTCTCTTCATTTATTTTCACTACCAGTCAGGGACGATCGCTATGCTATGGTAAATTTTCTGAAAAATCTCTATTCGATATTTTCTCTCAGGTGATGGCAACGACCGTTGCATGGATTTCGTATATATGCCTACAGAGTGAGAATTGTGAATCATTTCTTGAATCAAAACATGATACTCGACCAGAGGGACGTACTTTTACCTAAGAGTAGCCTGCCATTAGAATTGAATTTAGACCCGCAGAATAACTACAATATTAGATAGACTTGAATCATGTTCTTCTATAATCAATCATGGTTACACCGTATCGATTGATTACATGTAGCTATGCCAGATACACCATAAAGGAATGAGGGCTGCCAGAAGCTAAAATCCAAAAAAGAGGTATGCAAAAAATATGAAAATGGTGTAGCTCCAGGTATAAAAAAATAACAATACAAACAACGTTTCGGGTCTCCCCGTTATTTGTATTGTTATTTGTTTATACCTGGAGCTACACCATTTTCACCTTTTTTGCATACCTCTTTTTCAGATAGATACACCATAAAGAGATGTTGTAATCTGATCATATAATATGAAATAAAAAAGAATAACGTATTACCATGAGAATACTCGTTACTTAGTGTGAAGAAAAGTAAAATCGTTGTCGGATATCAGTTTAAGATTTTCCATTTGTGTTATAGTATGTTTAATGTTTTTGCGCTTGTTGGCTGATGAAGGGGAGACCCGAAACGTGGTTTGTATTGTTATTTGTTTTATACCTGGAGCTACACCATGTTCACCTTTTTTGCATACCTCATTGTCGGATATCATCAACTTAGCTAATCCTTATCCAGATAAAATACGCGGAACCAGGTCTCTCCCCGCGACTCTTAACCTTCGACCTTCTCCCCCCTTGACAATGTCAACAAGGTCTTCTCATATTTATACTAGTACTAGACTTATACTTATACTTTCAATGAAAATTTTGCTCATTCTCATACTCATACGAGCATGCCCATCATCTTCACTATAGGCATGTTATTACGAATTGAACAATAAACTGCAGAGAAGCAGATCCAGTCATTTATTTTCTATCTACATTGACTCAGTAGCTGTACATTCAGATGGAATCTTAATCTTAGACTTAGTTTGCCTAAAAATAAAAAGTCTAGTCCTAGTTGACTCACACTCACACGGCCTGATACTGAGGAGACAGACGGGTGACGGACTGTATTGGGGGTGTGTCGTCAGACAAATCGAGCTTTACTTTTACTTTTGGTGACAATCATGAATGTGAGTGTACCCATCAAGTCGATTATTATTGATTCAATGAACGTTACAATGTTCACAACGTAGGTCAAAGTTTGCCTTGAAAGTTTAAAGGTTTACGTCGTTAAAAGTAAAAGTAAAATTTTTCTTCTGTGTAATTTAGATTTAGACATGATGGATGCAGGTAGTTAGAGGTAGAGTTAGAGCAGAGTGCCAGTACTCAGATAATCTAGAAGTAGAGTAGACACAGTAAATCAGTAAACCCAAATGTTGAAGTTGAAGGACATTTTAATTCATACTAATTACTATGTATATATTACATCATTTACTCCACAGTGCCACAGTAGGCCATCTTATTCAATATCCTTTTCATCAACTCACCCATGTGGAGCCAACATTTAAACTCACCATGTCATTCTAAAGTAAGATACTGACAACATCTTTCTCTAGGTGCAGCTGAACAACTCATTCATACTCGAACTTGAACATGGTGGTGGTGGCACCATATATAGCACTGCCTGGGTTCGAACCAGGATCTCACAATGTCAAGATCGGCAGCCTAAACACTTGGCCACTGTCACCACATATATGAAAATCAGCTGAATTGACTTTTTTTTGTTGCTCCGCACTTCCATGCGGACACTCTTCGTGGCAGAATCATCAGCTTTAATATGACTGGCAGCCTCTCTCTCTCTCTCTCTCTCTCTCTCTCTCTCTCTCTCTCTCTCTCTCTCTCTCTCTGTCTCTCTCTCTCTCTCTC
>JARFNW010081011.1:3530-23131 GCA_031763155.1 Dirona albolineata
GGGGGGGGATCTAGCCAACTGTTTGTTTAGTCTAATCATAGTTTTGCTGAAGCAAGCAGCTTCCCCAGCTGGTTATTTTTGGTGGTAATGTTTAAAGTGTAGTGTAGACACTCTGTTAGAATTCAGGCGATGAGAAGGAGTTGCGCTATTACATGACACACACACACACAACCAGATGATGGTGACAGTGATTGGTAGGATGTGTGGACCCACCATTTGTTTCATTTTTTATTCCATCTTCCTCATTTTGCCACTTTTTGCTTTGAATATTTATACGATAACATGACAATAACAAACCATACTCTTTGTCATTCCATCATACTGACTGGTATATCCACGATGTATAATTATATTTATGTATCACATGTCTTGTCCTTGTTTTTGCTGCCCATTTTTATTATCACTAACCGCAAGTTTGTTTTTCGTCATCATTTCCTGTTTATTGATTTTGTTTTATGTTTTTAATATTTTTAGAATTGAGTGTTTGGATATAATATGGTATATGCTTGCTGCTTTGTTCCTGCCTGGTTGTGCCTCGTGTTAATGGTATCTCAATGGTGTCTGTTGGTGGTGCTTTGTCTGCATCTCCCCTTTGCCTTTCAGTAATGATAACTTAAGTCATAGTGTGTATTTTGCATCTTAATCTAATGGCTGTTCAAAATGGTCACAATGCTTACAGATTGCACCCAGCCCTGGGGCTAGCCTCACTGTCCAAACTAATAGATCTTTGTTATACTCAGTAGGTGGTGTAGGGATTCACCTACAATGGCAATTGTAGACATTAGTATTAAAGATTTTAGCTGTCAATGTATAGACTTGTACTTGTAGTTTCTAGGTGAGAGATTTTACTCTTCATGTAACGTCTTGCTTTTAAGAGATAATGCAGGAGTAATGGTAGTCAACCAATGTAAATGCTAAAGTTGATGTGTGTACGTTTCTCTTTGTACTGATAGTGTATTTGGCTGGTATCAAATTATGTCTTGTTACGATAGACTAACAAAAGATAGCATCAGGAGTTGTGCCCATTCTTCCATTTCCATAGAACAGAATAGAGCTTTATTTACCCAAAAAGGAAATAACCCCTTTACGTCACCCTACTCTCACTGAATGGAGTTGACTCTATTCCCTTTCCCCTCCTTTCTTGATTGAGAGAAGCGTGTGGAGGGCCATACCTCAATCCACCCATATCTGCTTTTGTAAAGGGCAGGGTTGGATCCTGACCCTCACTGCTTTTGGTTTTCGCAAGTAGATTATTTGTATGTTTGGCAGCAGCAGCCTTTGTCTTGCCTGTTCCTATATATTATGATTGATGATACACCTCTCCCGCCTCTTGCCACCGATGCTACTACCGTCCACTCAGCTTCATCAAAACTCCTTGTAAATGGGGAAAATGGTTGCAATGAAGCGGCAAATAGAGTAAGTTATAAATGAAGAGTGATAAAAAATGCACGCGTCTACAAGTTCAAGTCCCTTTCCTATTGTGTGCCTTAATCTTAAGTGTGTCTGGGCTGAGAGGCGTTGGTGTGTGGTCAGCACTTTTCTAACAAGTGAAGCTTGATTGGTGAATTGATTTTAATATTTTAAAATGCAAAAAGGATGCCCAATGCTTTTTCTAAAAAGAATAATTATTTTGATGGAGAGTTGCGATGAAGCAGAGTGGACTGTGCTACTATTTCTAATGATATGCAGGGTTCCCAGTAAGCTTGGAAGATTTATTATTATTATAGATGGAAATGGGCGAGGGGTGTAGATTTATACTTTGTAGTCCCTTAGAAATGATGTAAATCAGCCTGGAAATAGGAGATGATTGTGAGCAATGACAATGATGATTGCTGTAAGTCCCCTAAAGAGAAATCAAGCAATCGACAATCAGTCTCATGTCTTTGACTTTGATTGGCGATTGGCAAACCGTGTCTCTGGTCAGTGTCCACTAGCTATTTTTACAAGATGGGAGTGATTTCAATTATATCAGTTACAACTGTAGGAGTGAGAGAACACAAAGTTTAAAAACAACCAAAACAATCCAAATACTGACTTCAGCAATGGTGTGCTTAAAACTAAAAACAAGAGATAGAGGATGACTTTTAAAATGAAAGGAATATGTAGAATGTTAATTCATTGAAAGAAATGTTTTAAAGATGGAAAAGAAAGAAGTGTGGACAGAGCTTTTTATAAAGTGTTTTTTAAATGTTATTCATTACTCTTTGTTGTCGTTAGTGCCATGATTTTCCATTCCATACTTGTTGGGAAAAGCACGTTAATGTTGGCATTGTTTCTGGGAACCCTGGATATGAATATATACATAAATACAGGATTGTATATTGAGCCGATGCAGATGACACTGATCTTAAGTTCCGGGTACAAATAATTGTCATTGTTTTGTGGCAGCAGGTTCTACATGGCCACAAAAAGCACTAGCCGCCACATGTGCACTAAATTGCATTAGAGTATTGTCAGTTTTCTGTTAGGTGCCCGGAAACAGATAGACGGTCAATGCAACAGGTCAATATTTTGGCGTTCATGTGAGCTGGCAATGTGTCCTGGTTGACCCAGTGTGTTACTGTGTGCCCCCATCCTATCCCTATCCCTATCCCCAATTGTCTGTACTAGGTATGGGAGCAAGTCAAGGCCCAGAACCCTGACCTCAAGCTGTGGGAGATTGGGAAGATTATCGGACAAATGTGGCGGGACCTCTCAGACGGCGACAAGCAGGAGTTCCAGGATGAATACGAGGTGGAAAAGGTCAGTCAGTGTTTTAGGTTAGACAATGGGTGGACACTTTGGGTTTCTTTTTGATTGTAAGGGAAGAGAGATATCACGTCTCCTTCAAAACAAGGAATTTAAAAAAAAAGAAACAACACATATACATGGGTGCCAGACTGACGCAAAATTCTGTTAGGCAGGAGAATGGAAATTCTGAGAACTGTCTTGCCAGAAATTTGACCATCAGGATTCAGAGGTGAAATTTTGTGAGAGATCCGGTTTTATGGAAAGGTTGAAAAAAAATTAAGCGCGAGATCCAGTGACACACGGAAATTGGCTTTAATAGAAGCAAAGTCTATTTCTGCTTACAAAGACTTCCTTTTTTTTTGTTTCATTGCATGTGCAAAAAGCTTAAGAGTATCGTTTGAGACCGTAGGTTAGAATTATACAAGAAGACATGTATTGTCTGTCACCTGTATTGATTGTGGCTAGATCTATCAGGAATCAGGATTCTTAACCAATTTGACTGTCTACAAAATGAAGTTTGTCAAAAATGATGCTTCAGGTGCATCAGTGCCGTGTGACGAAGGAATAAGGAGTCCTGTGGTGTTTTAGGTCAGATGAACCAGTGAGTCAAACCTGCTGGCGCCCATGGATATATAGTTTCAAAAGTGGTGATTTCAGAGTCATGCCTTCACTTCAATGGTATTGTTTGTTATCAAATGACAATGATTGAACAAATAATGATATTATGTAATGGGCATGTTGGTAATGTAGTAAGGAGAATCCTATAGTATTAGGTGGATACCGATGACGTATAATCTTAGCTTCTTTGAACAAATCAAACTAGTGCAAACATTGACATTGTTTTATTGTTGGTTCTAGATGGACATGATCATTTTGCAATGGAAATTTAACATTGGGACCCTGGGAACGGATCTGCCGATTGTGGGTCCAAAGCTTTATTTTATGCCTAACCATTGCCAAATACACTGTTACTGTTCTATGGAAGTATTAGATGTAATTGCTTGAATCCGACGAGAGAAAATAGGATTTTTAGATAATTTGTTGTTGAATTGCAAAATGTAAATCAGTGATGGACTGCACTTCTTCCCTGTGGGAAAAAATGGCACCGGAAAAGGTAGAAACTGACATTAAAAACAATGTAAAAAATGGCGATTTTTGTGACCCTCCATTTCTGTCTTCGACTACTTGGTATTTCCCCCCCCCCCTCCCCCTGTATATTGATATGGTCTGGGAATGAGACCAAATGGCTCACAGGTTGCGTTTTCTCATTTTAATGAAAGTTCGTTTTCAAAACTTCATTATCTTTTACACACAAGTATATTGACAGAAATTTTTTTTCACCAATTGCAAGAGGAATACAACAGATACACTGTTGCCAACAACTCCCATTGTCAAAGGAAAATAGATGAATTTGTATTTCTGTGCCAATACAACTTCCATTGTCAAAGGAAAATAGAAGTACTTTTATTTTATATTTATGTGCCATTAACTCTCATTGTCAAAAATTGAGACTCATTTTGGTTATTACGGAGACATGATGAAGTTTGATGTGTGTGTGTGTGTATGCAGTTGTTTGACCTGTGTCCCATCCATTGTCCAGGCCCAGTACACAGAGGCGTTGAAGGCTTACCACAATTCTCCCGTCTACCAGGCCTGGGTGGCCGCCAAAGGTGGGTACTTGATGCATATTATCATTGTATTATTATTATGTTTATATACTAGATAAGCAGGCTGGAAAAGATCTTGATAACTTCAAATCTAACTCAAAATCAGAATGTTACTATCATCACACGTTAAATGGTCCACCAAAAGAATAGACAAGTTACTTAGTTGGGTTTTTTTCTTCTTCAAATATGTAGTTGGATCTTGCTATCCAGGAAGTGCCTGCAACAGAAATTAATGAAATATTTTGCTTTCAACTTTATGTCCTTTCGATCTATGAAATTCAATTTCAGTGGTATGTCTTTGCCTTGTTTCCAAAAATAGGACTTTTTTCTTTTTCTCCAAATGAACTGTTTTCCACTACTGACTTTTGTGAGTCTCCTCTATCTCTATTAAGGTGAAACTACTGTCTTTGTAAAATGTTTGGGTGTACACCCGACTGGGAGGTGTTTAATGCAGTCCTGTTAAGTAGAGTATGATAATCTCCCTTCAACATTTAATAAGTAACAGACATTGACGGTTTGAAGTCATAAATGGCAGCTGATATTGAGCAAAATTGATGTGGATGTGTCAAAGTTGAAATAACGGTATTGGATATTAGTAAAAGTGTTTGTTTTCCTCCCTCAATTTGACCTTGCTGTCTGCAAAGTAATTGACCATTGGTGAACATTAATCCCTATTTCAACGTTGTCTGTTGTGGTATGAATTCCAGAATGTCAGGATCGAATAAACCTCAGACTGGGCTACAAGCTGTGTGTCAGGAGCGATGGAAACTTGTTAAATAGAGATATGTCTTACATTTTCACAGAATTATTGTTAGAATAACACAGCAGCGTTTCCCACTGGTGGCATTTTAGCTTGTATTGCACCTGCCTTAAAAGATGATCTCAATTCAAGCAAACTGCGCGTCATCACCAGATGTTATGTGTTTAACCAGTCTGTTATAGTGGGCCATACCATAGGTAGCCTACCTGAATTTGACTTGAACGAGCGATAAGATGATTGTTTACTGTTTTATTTCTTTTCTTTTTTACAGCCCAGTATTACATTGTCAATGATATTCCATTTTTGTCTTTCTTCCCCACAGCGGAGAGGGAGGCAGTCGATGATGACGACCCCGTCGTCCGTCCCGAAAGACCCCCTCCCACGTCTGCTCACAAGACTGTTAGTACTATTGGTTGTTGTCCGTACCTTCGTACCTGTAGGCAAAAATGTTGTATTAGATACAGACTCAAAAGATGCTTGTCTCAGCGTTAGTTGTATGTCGATAATGTCCTCCGTAGCAACAGGAATGGTTTTATTTCCAGCCACAGGGGTGGACCATTTCCTCCTCTCATTGTGGTCTTCAACTTGAATGATTTCTGTGCAATGACAGTCACCCTAGATTTTATGTTATGGTAGATGACTGCCATATTTGGGGCCGTTTTGCCAGCAAAGCAAAGTTAAGATGTTTATTTATTTATTTAATTTTTAGAGTTTTTTGAAAATGAGAATTTCCTAGTGTTTTGTACTAGATTTGATTATTTATGTTAAATTGGTTTTCAGAGTTAGATTTTTTTTGGGATTTTTTTAAAACAAATTATTATTGAAGAACATTTTAGCCAATAACTAACTACCTTGGTCTATTATTATTATTATTATTATTATAGATTTTTTTGTTTTTGGTGTTGTTTTCCGATTCACTTATTCTTCTCTGCTTTGCTGGCAAAATGGTGACCACCATATTTTAACCAATCATCCTCATCTGCCATAGTTGGCTATCTATCTACTTGATTATTTTGGTTTAAAACCATTTATTTGCTTTGCTTTTGGTTCTTTTGCTTGGCTTTGCTTTGCTAACACCTTGGCCTCCGCATCACGCATTTATCTGACTATTGTATTATTATTATCAATCATACTGGACTAAAGTACAGTTCTTGTGGCACGGTGTCGGCTGTCGTTGTACACATGTGATAGTATTAGAAACACTTGGGATTTAGGCTGGGGGTGGGACGTTCACACACTCCATTCACAGTAGAAATGGGGTGACCAGACGACTTTTTACATTTTTATTTAATGGTGATGTAAATATGTGTATATTTTTCATTTGGCATTTTATTCGTTTGGTGATTGCAAGAGGTAACAAAAATAACAATAAATGATTAAGTTTGTGTTGATTATTGTCTCAGTAAAATCCTTTTATCTTGCATTTGTCATGCAGTTCCAGTGGAAGAGTGTTCCATCAGTCTTGGGTGTCGTTGAATGTGTGAAAGTGGTTGTAGACATTGTGGTCTTTAAAAAAAATAAAATTGTGTTCTTTGCCTTTGTAGTATTGCTTTGCCCAACGCTGGACTCGAACACTGGCCATTTGGGTGTTGTGGTTGTCATGTCCAATCTACCTCACTGCCACCCCCACCCCCTCCTCCCTACCACCAATGTCTGAATTGAAAATGCTCATGTTATTATGAAGCGGTTCATCATACAAGTCTTGGACTTGTATTGCGTCTGGGCAGGCAGTGAATGATAAAAAACTAATGATACATTATTTGTATGTCTTCTTAAGTCATCCCGTTTTTGTTTTTTTTGTTGACAGATGATTTGTATATTTAAAATATATTAATTCTTTCCCCTATCCTCTGTGTCCCATGTCCAGAGCGCCAAAGACTCGTCTCGAATCAACATTTTGCCGGCTGATGACGACGATGGTAAGTGTCCAGCTGTGATGATGGTGATGATGATGATGAAAATAATCAAAAAGGCTATTACAATTAAAATTATTATTATTATTATTATTATTATTATTATTATTATTATTATTATTATTATTATTATTATTATTATTATTATTGTCAAGCATAGTGCTATAGGAGGGTGGCCACTGATAGTTGTTGTGTATTTGGTTGGAGTATTGATATCCTGGTATCAACACCTGTTACCTGCTTTGGACTTGGAATTTACATTCTAGGGACTTGGAATTTACATTCTGGGGACTTGAGATTTATATTCTAGGGACTTGAGATTTATATTCTAGGGACTTGAGATTCACATTCTAGGGACTTGAGATTTATATTCTAGGGACTTGGAATTCACATTCTAGGGACTTGAGATTCACATTCTAGGAACTTGAAATTTACATTCTAGGGACTTGGAATTTACATTCTAGGGACTTGGAATTTACATTCTAGGGACTTGGAATTCACATTCTAGGGACTTGGCATTCACATTCTAGGGACTTGGCATTTACATTCTAGGGACTTGGAATTTACATTCTAGGGACTTGGAATTTACATTCTAGGGACTTGGAATTCACATTATTGGGACTTGGAATTTACATTCTAGGGACTTGGAATTCACATTATTGGGACTTGGAATTTACATTCTAGGGACTTGGCATTGACATTCTAGTGACTTGGAATTTACATTCTAGGGACTTGGCATTTACATTCTAGGGACTTGGAATTTACATTCTAGGGACTTGGGATTCATATTTTGGGGACTTGGAATTTACATTCTAGGGACTTGGGTTTCACATTTTGGGGACTTGGCATTTACATTCTAGGGACTTGGCATTTACATTCTAGGGACTTGGGATTTACATTCTAGGGACTTGGGATTCACATTTTGGGGACTTGGGATTCACATTGTGGGGACTGAAGATTGACATGCTAAGGTATATCGTGAGCACTACGACTACTAACACTACATTTTGGGTTGAAGGCGATTCTTCATTGATGTCCTGATGGAAAACATTTAAAAATGAGCCCTGTTTACTTCCTCTTAGACCACGACGACTGTTTTGCTGCCAAACACATTGCCCAAGCCCGCTACCTCCGCAACCATCGCCTCATAAATGACATCTTCAGTGATCCGGTTGTCCCTGATGTCAGAAGTGTCGTCACAGAGCAGCGCATGAGTGTGTTGAAACGACAGGTCCAGTCTCTCACCATGCACCAGGTATGTGTGGGTATTTGTTTGGGCCATTCACACAGATTCACTTTTGACCCTTTTTAAGATAAAATATATATAGTTGTATAAATAATGTTGTACATAGAATAGTAGAATTGTGTTGGCGCCTTTGATTTTGATGGCGAGTTGGTGCCGGCCAGTTCACATGGCCCTAATACAAAGCTGGAGATTTGAAGGTTGAGTAATTCAATTCAATGTGTAAAATAATTAGTCTTGCCTTCCGTGTTGTCCACGAACAGAAAAAACTGGAGGGTGAGCTGCATCAGATTGAGGAGAAGCACGAACAGAAGAAGAGAAAGTTTACAGAGGCCAGTGATGCATTCCATCTGGAGTTGAAAAAGGTTGGTGTTTGATTGCTTCATTCCTGACACCTATAAGTAATGATGTCTTTATAAAATATTTTTTTCAGTTGAGAGAGTGAGAAATGAGAAAAGACTAGCTGATGAGTAGTATGTGTGTGATGTAGTCTTGTGTGTTTCAAAGAATGGATAGTCTTTGACAGGTTTTGAAATGTAAGTGCAGAGACAATATAATATCTTATATCATATCTATTTGAGTTGAGGGGGGGGGGGGGGTAAATGGATGTTGTCCCTCCAGGCTGCTGATCAGTGCATTGGCATTGATTTGAGACAGATGCAAATGTGTTGGATTGGAATTTTGGGTTGGGTTTCTCCGGGTGACTTTATTTGATGTTTTTATGGTTTGGTGTATCCCTCTAGTTGAACTGTAGATGGATTTTGAATGGGTGATGTCTTTGATCAGAAGTGCATTATTTGTTAATGTTGATATATGCTCCAATTGTGACCTTTAACCTTTGACCTGTTTTGTGTGTGTGTGTGTGTACCAGGTGTGTGAGAACAAGCCCCAGATCACAGACGAGATGTTTAACACCATGGTGGCCAAGGCTGTCCGGGAAGAGTTGAAGACGAGACAGCTGCAGGAGGAGGAACGCAAACGGCAGCAACAGGTTGACCTGGCACAGCCAGGGGGAGGAGGAGGTGGTGGAGGAGGAGAAGGAGGGGGTGACTCTGAGAGGGAGGAGGATGGTGGAGACAGTGGTGCTGCTAGTACTAATGGTGGAGTGGTGGTGAACGGTGGTGATGGTCTTGTCACCCCTAGCCACGAGACGGTGGTGTCTGGTGTGGTGGTGGAGGACGTCAACCATGAAGCCATGGAAGTGGACGGACTCAACGGAACATTGGACAATGGGGTGAGTGGTTGGAGTTTGGCTTCTTCAATTCTTCCTTTCATATTCATAAATACTTACTTGGGCCTTTCGTCCCCAAAGGAATATACGTCTTCAGCAACGCTTCTCCATGGTTGTCAACACTTTGCTGTCCTTCCTGCCCATGTCTGACTCATTCCACAGCTTCTGTCCTATACTGCCTTTTTTTTTTTGTCTTGTGGGTGTCATAATCTGACTTGTGCAAATTGTTTAATATAATTTGGTATGGTATGATATGGATAATAAATCATGATATAAAGTACATAAGAAACAAGTATATATGTATATAATGTCAATTACCTGGTTTGGGTAACTGAAGGTTGAAATGCATTGAGCTGGAACATAATTAAATGTGGTCTTCTTGACAGACCAGACTCATATTATTTTGTGCTTGGTCTTTGTATGATTGCTGTTGTTAAAAAAAGTCACGCTATTTGTGACATGTGATTTTTGCTAATTTGTGATTTATCGTTATAATTATGTTCACAGCAAGTTCCTCCAAAAGTTGAGATCTACATGATGCAAGAGGTGAGCATATTTTTGAGATTGTTATGGAGTGTCCGATTTGTTTGAATTGGATCCATCTCTTAGTTAAATCTAATGCCTAAATGTTTTTTTCTGAATGGTGCTAGACCTCGATTGATTCATTGTAAAAACTGGTCTCCTTTCCAGTAATGAAAAAACAATTGAATCTAGTGTTTATTAGTTTGTTATCTGTTCCCTATAGTACCGTCATTGAACAGTGTAGGACAGAGCACAAGGCAGAAGGTATCGATGCGCAGACCCAGGCAAAACGCATTTAGGTTAAGTGCAAGTCTGTGCCCCACTAGTACACATGGTGGCTTGATGCAGAGCTGGAAAATCTATGGATCAAGAGTTTTAAGGCAAGCAGGGGATCAGCCTATTGCTCAAATAAACCTTGTTCGGCACAAGAAGCAATAAGCTGTTCAATATTACTCATATCTGGACCAGACAACATGATATTGTAGCCTCAGATGTTCAAAAGAC
Organism: Dirona albolineata; assembly: GCA_031763155.1. Classification (NCBI taxonomy): domain Eukaryota; kingdom Metazoa; phylum Mollusca; class Gastropoda; order Nudibranchia; family Dironidae; genus Dirona; species Dirona albolineata. Next base: position 14,101 of record JARFNW010081011.1, read on the forward strand.
AGCTATATATAGAAACTGGAAATGTTACCAAAAGAGGCAAGTGTATATTAGTGTGCTGCTGAGATGTTGACATTTAATTACAAAATACCCAAAAATCCTGAAGAGCCTTGAAGCCCACAGATTCAGTGCTTATCTCGGTTTCCATTGCATGAAGCGGTCACAGTGACAACTTGTCACCCTTGTGGATATTGGGTTGGTCTATCACAGATTACTCCCCCAGTGGTAAGCTGGTACCCACTTCTACACTTGCGTCAAGGCAGACGATTCGAGTTGTTGGCATTTTAAAATGCCCAAATTCAAATAGCCAATATTTGACTTTGAAGCAATTTTTTTCAAAGTGGTTTACTCCGATTGCCTCACTCAACCCAGGTGTAAACATGGGTACCAGCTTACAGTTGGGGAAGTAATTTGCGATAGACCAGCGTCCTATCCAGAAGGGTGACATATTGTCACTCAGTCCGCTTCATGCTATGGAAACAGGGATAAGCACCGGCTCTATGGGCCTCATGGCTCGAAAGGACTTTACTTTATGGTTTACATGGTCTGTTTCTTGGGTTTGCAATTGGTTAATCAGAGACACAACACAATCGGCTTGGTGACCAGACATTTGTTCATTCCCTAATGGTATGAGTGTTATCCATTTCATTGTCACCCCACCCTTAATACTATAGCATAGCTGTCAACTCTTTTAAGCCTGGGTTGTTAAATTTCCTATTCTTAAAAGAATTTGTTTGTTGTTTGGACAGACTTGACAAATTTAGACAAAACATAGCATTACATTCGATACGAATGGTTGTACATTTGGATGTTAACTCTTCAAGGGCAAAGGACAAACAGTTACTTATACTCTCTTTGGACTTGGAAACGTTTGTCTTATCTGTGAACTGTCGTCATGGGTTTCAATTTAGATCCTTACTGTACCTCTAATGATTTTGGCTGGTTGGGAGGATGGGTTTGGCCTAGTCAGTGAGGTAGCTCGGGAACAATCCCAGTGATATTGAGACAGACTAGTTTGTTGTCAGCTATGCTATACTATGGTAGACATTGAATACCTTTGGATGTGGACCGTTTGTTTGTTTTGATCAGACCCCTATTCCCATCTCCCCCAAATTTCGTTTCACTACCAGCCAACCCCAACGCCCGCCACACCAACACCCCATGATGTGGTTGCTTCCGGCCAGTGCTCACCTAATGACACGGAAACCGCCATACTCACTGCGACGACGTTACCGGAAACTGCCTCAGATACAGCTACCCCTGCCGTTCCCATCCCTGGCCCCGCCCTCACCCCAACCCCGGCAGACCAGCAACAAGCCATGTCCACCCCCGGCGCCCAGAAAGACAAGAAGGGAAGAGGACCAGGTCAGTGTCACACATCACAATTGTATTCTTGTCTATTCCTGTCTCTCTCACACACCTGGGGGGCACGGTTCACAGACTGACACTTCCCCACAGCCTGTAGCACTAGAAGAGCTTGCCTGGCATTGCCCATGGCATAATGTACATCACCATGCACTGGCCTGTTGGATGTGGACATGTCCAGTAGGGTGGTCCATAATTTGTGCATTCAAGTTGTTGTCATCCAATGAGTCTGTTTTTGTGTGAAGATTTAGATAAGTTTGCGATGTTCCCTTTGGCATAGTCAGCCCAGGTGTCAGTCTGTGAACCTTGAACCTTGAACCTGTTTCTTTTGTGTTTTGTATCTGTATCAGTGGTTTCTCTCTATTGTAACATTATTTCCACACTAGAATGGATGAAGTCCAGTATTGTTATATATAGGCCTATATTTAAGTTTTTGAAAGCTGACTGATGTGAACCAATCCTTTATTTGAATATTGGGTTGTTTGGTTGCCAATAGTCTGGGACTAGTCATCCTGCGTTAGGGCGTACATCTTGTCAAGTGGTTTTGACCACAGAGGTATTGCGGGGTGGCCATCATTTGGGAATGAAAGGCATTTGTGTGCAATTAATGTTGTTTGATATCCAAACTGACTTTGTCTCTTGCTAATGTGATGGATGAAGTCAGTAATCCGAGTGTTCATGCTGTTTGATTTGGAAATGCAGGTGTTAATATAAGATAATTTCATCCAAGTGAGGGACATGTTTTGCACAGATGTGTATTAAAAAGAAGCAATCAAAAGGTAAATAAATCTGATGTGGCATTAAATTGAAATAAAATCCAAAATGAAATTGACAAAGTACAAGCACATGTAGAGGAGTGAATATGTATATGATGTATTAATAACATAGTTGGGAATCTGGCATAGAAAAAGGCAGTCCAGGATTTTGATAAAGGGTCAAATGAAAGAGGCCTCAGCAGTTGGAGGTGGAGCTAAATGTGTGAATGATTTTGTTGTAGAAATAAAATGGGCACAGTGGCTTGCCCTGAGGTCAAAAGGAATGATATATTACATTCACTTGATTGACTGAGCAAAACAGTGAAATTTCAATCACAGGCCTTAGTCATTAAGTGACCAACAGATAAGTAAGGAGGAACAGTCACAAGCAGATTCATATACACCAATTCCATTTTCAGTTAGTTGTCGAAAGGGAAGCACACCGTGTCAAATAATGAACGTGTGTGAGTTGGTGCTGAAACTAGTTGGTTTTGACCGATTTGAGTCATGGTGGAGGCGAGGTGGCTGCGTGGTTAGGACAGCGTACTCTCATGACGAAGGTTAGGAGTTCCAATTCTATTATAGTCACATTGTTATTTTTCGTGGGCAATAAACTTTCCTCCAATTGCCGCTTGGAGAGGAATTTTGAAAATTAGTTGATGCAAAGAAAAGGAGCTGTTTTTTTTGCAGGAAGTTTATTCTTTGTAATTAAACCCAGCACCGAAAGGTACAATAGGTATTGAGAAAGAAAGAAAGATGTAGAGGGGAGTGCTTGCTATGATCTAATATAAATGTCACGAAATTGAAATGAAATAAGTTGCCGCAATGTTCCATGTTACTCAGTATGAACACGAGGAAATAATTTTCATAATTTCCTCAATTTTTACGATATTTTTGTCACCTTTTTGTAATGTCTAGCTAAACCCTTTTGATGTTACGATGAGCTTCAGTCCAAAAAAATTTCTTTGATGTTTTTAATTTTAATTTTGAAGACGGTTTTTGTCAAAATAATTCTAAATCTTCGTTGAATTTCTGAAACAATGTTAAACAATCAGTAATATTAGTAACAAAATAGATTTGGGGCAAGAGTAAAATTTAACTTGTGATAGTGTTAGAATCCTGTACTGGTAGGATAATGAATGTTGTCAACATTCAATACCTGTGATTATGGATTTGCATTGAAAAAAGCTGATCAAAGTATCTTTTTGAATTATACACAATATTTGGGTAATTTGTTTATGGGTTCTAAAAAAAATCATTTTTTTCCCCTCAATGCATTTTCTAGTTGAGTAGGCGGATTGATTATTTATGTAAAAGATTTTGGTATTTTATTAGTTGCATACATACGGCAGGACAACATCACCAGGGTAGCTCTTTATTTTTCAAATGTGGAGTTTGTGTTGTGGTCAATCCAGCAATCTGTTGTTAGGTGGCATCAGTGTTGGCTTCTTATATTTGGTTTTCATCTCTTTTTATTCTTGTTGCTTTGATATTGTCTGTTGTTGACTGTTGCTTACGAATGGTTATCATTTCCCACAAGACCACATCCCACGTCCTGTTTGGTCAGTTACATTTGCAATGGATCAGAAGTCATACGTTAGTTGATAATGCTTTGCCATTTCTGAGTGATCAAGATATTTTGGAAGAAAGAAAAAAACTCTTAACCAACTGCTCTGGCTATTTCAAACTGAGATGTCCATTCTATTTTCATCATTATGTTTAACGGGCAGTAGTAAGTAGAAGCAGGAAAGATGTCACACAGAATGATGTAGTGATTTAACCATTTGGGGACACAGTGGATAGTCCTAGTCCCCTGTGGCAGTAAGACATTCATCAGACGTGTCAGAGGACAGGAGGGAACGTATCATAGAGTATGTGAATTGAATAAGCTCATATGATTGATGGCACAAAACAGCGTCATTTCGACTTACGACCTTTGGTAGTAACTTCTGTTTTGTGCTGTCAATCATTGCAGCTAATTTACACACTCTGTAATTTGACTCGTCAACATAGGTTTGGCAGGTATTGGATGGCAGGCCTTGGTGTAGGGGGTTAGGGTGAGTAAGCACTGCTGGTGTCTGACAGGGGCGTGACTAAGGAATGGATTTAGAGACAAAAACTGCCAGGGTATGTGTCAATGGAAATTGATGCTTTCAACCGGGATGTATATATAGTAAAATAGGAAGTGAAGGGTGACCATCAAGTGAAATGTTGATATATTGGTTTGAATCAATGGGACGGTTTATGATGTCAAAGATGATCACATCCCATCCTCAGTGAATTTAAAGACTTAATCCTCAGGTTGGGTGCAGGCTATTAGATTATGACTGAATCTTGATACAAGTGTACACTGGCATTTATGTATTTTATATATAATGGTTTATATTAGATTTCATTTAGATTACATATATTCCCTTTTACTTCAATTTCCTTTTTTGTGTTTTGAATTTCATTTTTGATGTTTTTAAATTTTTGTAAACATTTTATTTTTGATTTTGCTTCTTGTTTTCTTTTTATTTTTTTGGTCGCTTTATTTTTCTCTCAAAGCTTTGACTATTTTGTGATGAAAGATTTCAGGTGTGAAGATTGGACAGACGCTCACACACACACATGCATACACACAGCACATTAATTATGTTTTTACATGCCTCGCCCTCCAGAATTATAACCCTCAACTTATGATGTAACCTTTTCCACTTCATACTGACAGATAACATCTTACCTTTCTTTCTATTTATAAATAATAGCTTTAAGCTTCCTCACAAATTCCTTTATGGTTGGAGGTTTATTGACTTGACCAGCCCTATCCTTGCCTGTGTTATTGATTCTATTGGTTTTATTGAGATGAAGTGATGGAAGGAGGGGATAGATTGCTGGTCAACGATGACAAACTCATTTGCTGTGGTTTACATTTCAGTCCAACAATGAAATATTGTATCTTTAAAAAAAATTGTTTAGAATCCGAAAATGTTATCGGGAAATAACCAGTCTAGGAAATGTCCCCCTTTTTTTCATTTCAAGCCAAATTTACGTTTACATTTGTAGCCTTCATTACACATATAAAAAAATTGTAAAAAAGAGAATGATAAAAGAGGCATTCATCTTTGAACGTTTGCGATTCGATTTGTCACCGAAAAGGAAAATATCATTTTGGAGCTGATTTCAATTTGAGCACCATTTTTGTTTTTAACGCTTTGGAATTTTTTACCCCCACGGTTTTTGAGATCCAATTTTGTAAAGTGTTTGTTGGTGGTAACGGAAGCAAAGGCCAAACGAATTGTGTGAGTCTGACCAGACTGAAATCCCCTTTGGAAACGTAAGTGTCTGCGGTGGTGGTGGTTTTCTTATCTCCCCTTAGATGTTTTGTTGTGCCTCATTCCACCTTTTCTATTTCCTGTTGTCTCGGTCTGTACATCTGTCTGTGTGTGTGTGTGTGTGTGTGGTTGATGTTGTTATGCTTACTTACTCATCAGTGTCGTCAGTTTCATCCATTTTGTTGTTGTTTTGTTGTTCTCATACCACCCACTTTGTGCATGCCATTTGATTTTAGACATTGTCACAGCATTGTACACATTTTGTTGTTGTCTCTGCCTTAATTTGTGAATGGCCATTTATTAAAAACTGTTGACTTGGAACAAAGCCTTTAGTTGTCAGGCTGTGTGTACTTACTACTAAACTATGTGACAGATAGAATCCTGGATAGATTTAGGAGTCCAGAGTCACACTACTAAAATAGACAATGATAACATGCACACTTTATTCATGGTCTGCTCGTCAATGGTAAATACTGAAACCTTTTTTTTTTTTTCCGATGGATGAATGCTGTTGTACCACCCTGGTCCCTCATTGGCTGTCTGACACATAGAATAGCCACACCCTAACGCCAATCTAAGACATGTTACTCTTATTCATTTCAAGTTGAGAAAATAAATTTAAAAAAGGAGTTTGGGTTTGAATTATTCGTTTTTGGTTTGAATTAAAAAGGACTGCAGCAAAAGAGTTTCTCATAACAGCCTTCTTCCATTTGACTTGTCTCACCCTCTCTCCCCACTGACACCCCCCCCCCCCCCCCAATCTGATGTAATATAGTATTCTTACACACCCAGAATTGCCATGATTTATAATACATTTGAATTGTTTGCCATGTGACATGCCTGCTATTACTAAATTTGGAATCAACGATTGCTTCGTCTTTTGCCAATAACAATTTCTCTTCTTGACTTTTGCCATCAATAAAACTTTTTTTTTCTTCTCCCTCTCACTCTAACGCTAACTCATTCATGCCTGTCTGCCTCTCTATTCTCTCTTGTGTTCTGGTTAGAATCAGAACAAGTTATTTTTCTTGTGTATTGTGTGGGTACTATTGGCTGGAAAACTTTGGGGCAGCTGAAATCAATGTGTATCAACACTTTCTCAGGTTGTGTTGTTTGGAATTGGAGAGGAACGGGAAGGGATGGAGCTGAAATTGTTTTTCTTATACTTTGGGATTAAGTGTTTTAAGAGTAGGTGGGGTGGAGGGATGAACTGGAAATGACACGGGCAGTGACATTATAGAGGAAGTATGGATAATGAGGGAACAGTCTTCACCCAGAGAAAGAAACATGACAACCAAGAGACAATATCGTCATTGTGTCTATTGACTTTGATAAAGCATTTGACAAAGCTGATTGCTTGGGAAAGGAGTGTCATTGTTATAAAAAGTAAGTGGATTAAGTGACCAGTAAACAATTGGAACACGATTGACATTTACATCTAGCGAGTGGCAGACTTAGGACAGCAGAAATGATCTACTTTCCATAGACTGCTTCATCCTAACCTTTAGAAGGTAATTGCCGAATAACAGGTCAGTGCGGACCATTAATCCCTTTCATTTTGATGTTTGTCCATGACAATGTTGAAGAATGGAGAACAGAAAGCTGAAACAAGGACCCGTATCAGGGAGATGTGTGAGGTATTGTTTTTTTTTTTTGGGGGGGGGGGGGAGGATCAATGTGAGAGCGACTACTCGAGACGATGATGTGAAACATTGATTTTAACATCCAGACTGGAGGCAGGATGGAACAGCTTGAGGAAAGGTAGCAGGAAAGGGTCATGATGATGGAACAGCTTGAGGAAAGGTAGCAGGAAAGGATCATAAGGATGGAACAGCTTGAGGAAAGGTAGCAGGAAAGGATCATAAGGATGGAACAGCTTGAGGAAAGGTAGCAGGAAAGGGTCGTGAGGATGGAACAGCTTGAGGAAAGGTAGCAGGAAAGGATCAGGATGGAACAGCTTGAGGAAAGGTAGCAGGAAAGGATCAGGATGGAACAGCTTGAGGAAAGATAGCGGGAATGGGTCGTGAGGATGGAACAGCTTGAGGAAAGGATCAGGATAGAGATACAGAAGATGAGGTGATGAGTGTGTCAATGGTTTTGACTTGACATTGACAAAGAAGCTTTTGGGGAATTTTGGACAGATGTGCTCAGCATCAAAGGGACTTGAGTGAGCCATGTAACACAAGAGGAGTAGATAATGTATAAAGGAGCTCTACACCCTTGTCATGTCGCACCGGATGATGGAAGAGGAAGGAATGAGAATTGAATCAGTCTGAAAACAATGGTGGTCACTGACTCATTGTGACATCTGCACAGGTTTCCACGCCAAAAACTATTCAAAGTATACGAAAGCTTATCATTTTTCGAAGGAATGAAGTTGTAATTCCTACTAGCGCTTTTTTGTACTGTCGTGACCTCTCGTCACCTGAGCCGGGCCTCGAACAACTAGCGCTAGGATGGCTGACGTCACAGGGCCTAACTGGACCTACTTTCCATGGCCAATGTCTTCATGGGGATTGATCACACTCAAAATCTCATGGCATTATTGAAACCGGGGACCAAAAATTAAGGCAGGATCAGAGCAGAATTCGATATTCTTCAATAAAAATTATTAAAAAAAACAAACTACCTAAATGGTAATAATAATTTGGTGAGTGGTTTATACACACAGGAGCATGTGACACAAAACAAGGTCAGCCAGGGTCAAAGCAAGAGGAGGAGAGCGGGAATAAGCGTTTCATATGAAGAGCTATCTGAAAAGAAAGCTGCGGCGCCTACAAGTAATAGAAAGCGTAGGCATCCTTCCTGTGACCGCCCTTAGAATAGTCATGTCCCCCTTCCATTGAAAACACCTTTTTGTGGTAGTAGGTAGCTCTACAGAATAAGAATTTAGCGGTAGTGACACTTGACAGATTTAGTGGCATAACTTCTGCACGATAGAATATCATTGCAAACTAACACATGGCGGGACACCACTATGTTCACCATTTTGAGTTAGTCATGAAAGTATTAAATTGGTTATTCCCGGAAGCTGAGGCCTGGACGTCATCTGCATGGGCTGAATTCAAATGACCCATCATACTATGAACGTTTCTGCTGTAAAGAATCTACTGGACTGAATGGTCTTTCCTTGACTTTGGTCTTAGAACATCAACACTTTCACTTTGTGATCTACTAAACTTCGATAGAAAGAGCTGTCAGTTGGTCAAAACTTTTCACACAACGGTTCGGAAGACGCCTGCATTTGAAATCTTTTTTTTTGGACTTTATTATTGTTTAGTTCAGAACCTTTTTGGATACTTGCAAAATCATAACAAGGTCAGAGGTGGCTTGTTCTGCTTTGAAGTTCTCTTCTGTACGAAAGATGGACAATTAGCAGTATAGACCCTGATCTGGTTTTGAGCTTAGGATGTCTTCATGCCAAAGCACTAGGGATGTCGACTGCTGCTGAAAAGTTGTAGCTCTGCCTTGCATAGAGTCACCCCTTCTTAAAATCAATTGAGGATGTTGACGCAGTCTTGATGTGGAACAGATTTAAATCGTGTGTTATTTTAGTTAGATCTTGGGGGGGGGGGGGGAAAAAACTGATGCAGATTTTGT
>JARFNW010081012.1:0-13347 GCA_031763155.1 Dirona albolineata
TTTTATGCCGTTGTGGTATAATAAAGTTTGTTGATGTCCAATTGACAACTTTGTGTTTCTGTTTGGTCTCTTGACAGACTGGGAACCCTTCCCATACGGCCCCATGTACTCGTAGTATTGGAGTAGACCCCTACCACTGCATCTCTATGGAGTGGAGGGACCCCATCTATCTCAGATTACTACACCTATCCAACATCTCCAGTAGCTTTCTGACGAGGCAATCAATTCTGTGCCATCTGTATACTTTCAACAACTTCAGTCTTTTGTTGTTGTTGTTTTTTTCTCCTCATAAATTGAACAAGTCACTCGTTTAATCTGCTTGAACCTGAACAGCCCCAAAGTTAGCGATTGGTCATGTCCTCTGTTTCATCTGGTCGAGTATTCTCCTCGGATATTGATGGAACGCCAGATCTTCTTGTCCTTCATGCAAGTCTTCAGCTCACTTGAAGTCAGACCAGTGTCTTTCCTTTGCAGGTCTACGTAACTAAGCTGTTGTCCTCCACGTTCTGAATGCCCATGGGTTGGCTCCCATAGAATGGTGTTGTTTACTTGGGCGTCCTTTTATCTGAAGCTGTGGCCGGCAAATTTCAGCCTCCTGCTGCGAATCTTCATTGAGACTTTTGGGATGTTGCCAATCCATACAGATCCCGGTTTGTAACAAAATCATCCCACCTGATGTTGAAGATGGTTCTCAACATCCGGGTGTAGCAGCCATCAAGGGACTTCTTCTGATGAGCTGTGATTGCCCAAGCTTCACATCCATACAGCAATACCGACTCCAGAGTGGCTAGGAAAAGGTCTCTCTTCATGTTATATGACGACAGGCAAGATTTCCAGACAGCTTTCATGTTGTTACAAGCTTCTGTTTGGAAGTTCATGAATACTGCAATATTTAAGACAATCAATGATTCTACCTAAAACGTATCTGTTTTCTCATGTCCTCCTCATTATGCTTCCGAACTTTGGTCTTGCTGTGATCTTATATCAGCAGTTAAAACAAAATAAATTAATTTAAGAAATTGGAGAAAGCATGGGATTGATTTCGATCCTACACTGCATATGAAAGGGGTTTCGATAAAAAAATATAACAATATTTAACATTTTTTTTATTGTGTGGCAGTCTGGTGCTTGTCTGTATGTATTTGGACATTTCAGTGGGGGGGTCCTGGATTAGCACGCAAGTGCTTTTTATGCCTTGTTTCGCTGTCCAAGGTTGGACACGAAATTGCTATGCTTTAAAAAGGGGTAAAGTAAGTATTGAAGAGCCTTGAGACCCATAGAGCTGGTGCTTATCCAGGTTTCCGAAGCATGAAGTGGTAAGAGTGAAAATGTGTCAGCCTTCTGGATAAGACGCTGGTCTATCGCAGATTAATTCCTCAGCTGTAAGCTGGTACGGTACTGTGTTCTACACCTGGGTCGAGTGAGGCAATTTGAGTAAAGTTTCTTGCCCAAGGAAAACAATGAGGTGACTGGGGTAGGATTCAAACCAACAACATTTGCATGAGAGTTCCCTGTCTTAACCACTTGTCCATCTCACCTCCAATTTGAAAATGGTAATGGGTATCAAAACAAAACTTTTCAACATTCATGGTTGTTTAAGATGTTCAACACAGGACACTCCCAACTTTTCATCACTTCAACTACCCTCAGAGATATGTTTTGCAAGGGAACCTTTTGAAAACAGCAGAATTTTGTTCTTTTCTTTCCTTATTACTCTTCTTTCTTTCTTTTCTTTCGTTCTTTTTTCTTTCTTTGTTTGCCGTTTGTTTGATTGATTGATAGATTGATTGTTTGTTCGTCCTTCCTTCCTTCCTTTGTCAATTCCATTTTATCTTGCAGTATAACTGAGACTTGAAATGAACAATTAAAATCAATTTATTTGCTGAAAAGAGTATTACATAGAACAGATTGAAATATAACATAATATGATAACATTAATAACAAATATTTTACAGATATGCTTATTAATAAAAAAGTTTGGGAGGAGATATATTATATAATCATTGACTTATGAGTATCAAAATCAAATCTGTAGGCAAGAATAGATCTAAATTCAGCAGATCTTACTCAAACTTTGTCAGTTTGCGCGGCAGTGGAGAAATCACACCAAATGGGCTACAGCCTCACACCCCAAACAAAAATAATTAACACTTTGGTAGTTGAGGTTTCTTTCATGTGATTCAAAACATTGTTATGAGCATCTGCAGGGAAACTTCTGAAAAAGCTAAATTTCTTTCTATTTTCTTTTCTTTTCTTTCCGTCCTTCCTTTCTTCTTTCTCTTCTTTTTTCTTTCCTTTCTTTCGTTCTTTCTTAATTTTCATTTGTTCATTCATCCTTCCTTCCTTCCTTCCTTTGACAGTTCTATTTTATCTTACAGTGTAGCTGAGACTTGAAGTGAACAATTCAAATCAATTTATTTGCTGAAAAAAATGATTACATAGAACAGTTTGAAATAAAACAAATTATAATCAGAAGTATTTCACAGATAGGCTTACTAATAAATAGTTTGAGTGTAAATATATATATATTCGTTGAATTATGTGTATTTCAGTTGGAATTAAACATTTGTAACAGATCACAGTGATTATTATAGTTATCACATAGGGAGATTACAAAATAAATATATAGAGCTTCAAAACTCACCAGAAAAAAAGAATATTACAGCAGTTCATTTTGGACGGAATTAGTGATACAATGAGCTGTTTTGCAACATCAGTTGAAAGATATTTTTTAAATTAATGCTATTTTGAACAATTAATAACTTTTACACAACAAGCTAATCTGATGCAACATTGAAATAGTGTTATCGAAAACCAAGCCTAAATTAAATTTGTCACTCATTTGCGTGGCTAAGTCTTCCATATCTTTAAAATTGGTTGGTTCACCTTGTATCATCCATCTTTTTATATCTACAACACATTTTTCAATTTGACTAAAAAGGTGATGAATTCTATTGAAGCTGGTCAATTAGAAAATTTGGGAATCGTCTGCATAAAAATGGAATTATAAGTTGTGTTTTTCAATGATATTATTAAAAGTAAGTTAAGAGAGACATGAAAATGAAATTGTAAATCATGTTTTTCAATTACATTGTCAAAAGTAAGTTATGATAGTTGAGCACCATAAAAGGTGGAACGTACGTATATGAAAAGTAAATGCAAAACATGACAAATGACAGCAAAATAAATAATTTATTAAAATTATTTGGAAATATAAATCAAACTAACATTCATTCATTGGAATTAACCAAAAACATATTCATTACATTTATCCTTCAGGTTCCTATTTTGTAATTGAACTGAAATCTTTAAAAAATATATTAATATGCATTAATTGACCAAAACATAAAAAAACCCGATATGCCTTCTATTTCAGAAGTTGTCATTCTTAGAAAAATGGATTAAGAAAAAAGAATGGAATGAAGGTAAAAAATGTAAAGAAAATATATTGAAAAACTATCCTTACTACAATAAATACTTATATAATCACACAGTGGTGTACAATGACCAGTTAAATTTGAACAGAATGAATTTAAAATACATGTTGTAGGAAGCAACAGTTGTAAGTAAAAATAAGGACAACCTTCAAATGATTAATATCAGTGGGATGGTAAGGCTGGGCAAGAAAATAAACAATAAAACAAAAACATCAGGAACGCGATTATTGTTAAGCGGACAGAGTGGCAGTATGTCACCCTTCTGGCTAGGACGCTGGTCTATCGCAGATTACTTCCCCAGCTGTAAGCTGGTACCCATTTTTACACCTGGGTCAAGTGAGGCAGTCAGAGTAAAGTTTCTTGCCCAAGAAAAACCCATCAAGTCCCCTTTATATTGCAGAAAGCAGTGCAGGGGCCAGCCACGTATCAATGAAGCTCTGAAGGATGAAAATGACAATTGGAAGTAAATCCAAATGTCAATGAGTATGAGGATGACACCACTCATCACATAACACATGGCTAGAAAGACTCTGCATCAAGATTATGTATAATATATATATGATAAGCAGGTGATGAGCCCATTGCGTCCAAAACCCTTTAAGGTGAGGTCCATAAAATTTAACGATAAACACTTTGCTGTCACTCCACAGTTTCAGGACAACTGGGAGATGTCACCTGGGCCAATACACGAATGATGCGATAATATAACGTTTGACAATCCAGTACATCCTTAATCTGGTCAGATTTATCTGAAATGGCGCTGGCCAAATTCGTGGGTTACATAATCTGCATACTGGATTTTTGGTATTGGCCTGTTTTATATGAACAATTGATTGTATCTATGCCGAGTTGTGACTGAATTTTTCTTTCTGATGTGGATAAAAAATATAAAGAAATTTAAATGAGATCACAAATATAAAGTCCTGTTGATGATTATATCGCATTTGTATAAAAAGCATAAGAATTGACTTAAAAATCAATCGTTAAAAATATAACGATTAAATAAAAATACAAGCATAGTATGTTATAAGTAAGCATGGGTGCAAAATAAAGATTAAACATATTTTGCAATGATAATATGCCATATATTATATTTGAATAGATTTTTAATATGGAAGTGATTATAATATTATGGATAAATCATAATAAGTAAGTTTCAATTAGAAAACAATGCTCATACAGTAGATTCTTCTGATGAAAAGAAGATAGTTATTTGCAGCCAGCATCTGTAATATTGGGTTACTGCCAGTAGGATTGTAAGGCTGGACTAGAAAATAAACAATAGAAAAACAAAAAATCTCCAGGAAAGTGAACATCAGTTGCAGGAATTTAATGTGCCTACAACCTAACCATTAACATGCCAGTCATTGCAAGGCCCAAGTTGGACTCAAGTATAAGTACCAAAGTTTATGACAATGACACAGATGTGACACATTTTGACACCAAGCAGAGACAATGGATGGAGGTTAAGGACTGGATCAAATGGATTAACGCGTCATATATTTTTTTGGCGCTGCACTCTCCAACATTAAAAACTGGCTCAAAATCATGCTGATTTCATGTGTATTTTCGAAGTGTGGCCCAAAACAGTATAGACCTAAACTAGTTTCGAACCATTGATATATTTACAGGGTAAATCATTCACAAAACAAAACTTTTACATCAATGACTTAGCATGATTGTCAATTTCAAAAAAAATAAATCGAAGGAAAAAAAATCGAAATCTAAATAAAATAGATCAAAACAATATAGATAGTTGAAAAAACCGAACCCATTTGCTTTAGAATTTATAAAAAAATACATTATAACTATAACGTTTTTTTTGGTGGGTTTTTTTTTCAGGCTCATCGTGCCCCACACAAGGAGTTATCTATGCTCTTGTAAAAAGAAGAGAAAATTAAACACCTTCAACACTAATCTCATTTTGCTGGAAACTGACCATTATATAGCCCTTTTTTTTCTTCCTACGATTTAACAGAAGAATCTGAAGGAACATCATTTTTCGCCATACTGTCAATGACAACTTTTTTCTCTGCATTCAAAACATTGTCTTTGCCCTCTGCAGTCATTCCGTCATTTGTGTAGAAATTGGGTCGCCCTCTGATCCCATTGTAGTATTTGTGTGTGATGGGATAGCTGGGTTCTGGTTCGATGATTCCGTCATCGTCATCAATGTGCGAGTGCAGGAATTTCCTCCACTCATTTCTGGCGCGAATTCTGTAAACAACATAGACGACCACGACAGCAATGACTCCCAGGATGACGACGACGATGAATACAATTAAGACTATGTTCAGGCCGTCACTGTCACTGGTATCTTGAAAAAAAACAAAGAAGAGAAAAAATAAAGAAAAAAGCCTATTAGACTAATCATGATTGTGAGCTTTTGGAGTATCATAATAGATAATATTAAAAATACATTGAGTAAAGGTGGGAAAAAGCTTGCCATGAGCTGATAAATTTTGCATTGTGTATGACAAAAATAACAATATGCTACTGTAAAGCGCTCAGTGCATGGTGATATGATCCTGGATAAGAACTACAGTATATAAATAAATGCAATTCATTATAAATCATGGAAAAATGAGGGAGACAAGAGTGTTGAGTTGATACAGTAGTACTCTTAACAGATCATGAGTTATCTACCTTTTATCATCACTTCTGTAAACTGTGGGCCTATAAAAAGTACTAGTATTATTGAAAAATAATCATTGCTTGCTTGGGTGACAGTAAAAGTAAAAATTATTTGATACTCTTTGATATAATGAGGCAAGGAGCATTAGGCCACAACCTCAAGTACTGGCCCAATTATCATTATTAGACCTACCGATTAGAAACAAAATAACCGGGGACAGCATATAAATATATAAATGCTTATATTGGCAAGAGTATATAGCAATATTTGGTTAAAAGAATGTAAAAAAAAAAAAAAGAAGCAAAACAACAGACTGTTGTGGACAAATGATTATTGCTTACCTGGGCAATCATCTTCGTCGCTAGAGTCTCCGCATTGGTTATAAGAATCACATTCTAGACTGGAGTCAATACAGATTGATGTGTTGCACAGATACTGCGAGGTTGAGCAAGGTGCTGCAATTTAATCAAATAGATGCCTTATGATAGAGGCCAATGGCGAAAGTTCGTCCACACTTAACCATACACCGAAAGGTAGAAAGGAAATGATAAAGAAAGAGAATGATTTTTAAAAAGTCACAATGACAAGAATGATCTAGTTGGAGATAAAGCCTGTTGTCAACTGTCCACAAGTTTATTTTCCCCTTTCCTGAATCATGAATGATGTTATTTTGAGCCGTAAGTGTAAGTGTAAGGCTCATAGAGCCGGTACTTATCTCAGCTTCCATAGTGTAAAGCAGACAGAGTGACAATTTGTCACAATGCTGGACAGAACGCTATTGCAGATTACTTGCCCAGCTGAAAGCTGGTGCCCATTTCTTCACCTGGGTTGAGTGAGGCAATTGATGTAAAGGTTCTCGCCCAATAAAAATAATAAGGTGACTGGGATAGGATTTGAACCCACAACCAATACCATGAGAGTCTGCTGTCTTAACCCCTTGGCCTCTGCGCCTCTTATAACAAAAGATTCGCAGTAAAAAATAGGCTGCATAAATAAATGTAAGTGACTTGCAAATAGAATATCAATCACAGTATTAAAGATGAAAAAAATTTCTATACTCTTTAATAATCAGAACATTGAACACGATTTTTGGCCCTTTCTTTGATCATGAGATCATCTATAACCTTATTCACAAACAGTGATGCTCCTAAATACTTCCTATTTGCCTCAAAATGTTTCAACAAAATCATGGTTAACTGCTGCGCCTTAAAAGGGGAACATCATTTTCATAATGGAGGAGTCAACATAACGGCAGCGTTGACTCTCTGAATTTAATGTACCTATTCCAATTCCATTTCTGAAAACCAATATATCATAAGTCCTGTTAACAAATTGATCAATTCAATATTTATTAATCAACTGGTTTTTCATTTTTAGAGCCAACTGCTCTAAATTCAAATGGCTCCATTGATTTTTTTCAAAAGTCAAAATTAGACTAAGAGTACGAGATAATGCTGGTCGGAAATGAGTTTGCCTATTTCGCTAGATTTTTTGTATCAAAAGTCGGTGTCAACTGTCGATTATCGCTATACCAATGTCGCTAAACAGGGGTTTTACTAAAATGTATGTCGCTATTTTGGGTTTTTTATTACTAATAATATATAGCAAAAAAATCGGGACCGGAGGTCAATGTCGCTATCCAGGGGTTTTCATTATTCAGGGGTGTCGTTAACCAGAAGTTGCACTGTAGTATGGAGTGATATTGAGATTGACAGACTCAACTCTTACTTCCCCTTACCATTTGTAGCTGCAACAAAATTGACAGCAAAGCCAAGATAAGCACCATTGTTGTCTGTCACGAAATGCAAAGTCATTGATTCTCCACTCGATGTTAAATTCCCAGGAATGCTAGAGCCCCATCCACAGATTGGGTCAGAGTTCAATTTAGTGCCAAGTTTGTCAGTTCCATCATAGGCATCTAAATAGTCCACACATGCACCTGAAAGGAAAAGAAAGTGTACATACTTTTCATTGGACTGACACATATATAAACAATTTGACTTACATAATTTAACTGGACTAAGTTGAACTTTGATCAAACATGTTCATGTAAGCCCCGGAAGTCATTTGTGCAATAACTCAACGGGAAGTAAAGTAAAAATTATGAGGCCTTAATTCATGCTTTGGGAAAGGCCTTTTGGCACCATGGGAACAGGATAAAATAGCAGGCATATGTGTATATGGAGGCGAGATGGCAGAGTGGTCAAGACAGTTGACTGTCATGGCAAAGGTCATAGGTTTGAATCTTATCCCGGCCACCTCATTTTTTTTCTTGGACGAGAAACTTTACTCTAATTGCCTCACTCGACCCAGGTGTAGAAATGGGTACCAGCTTACAGATGGGGAAGTACTCTGCATAGACCTGCATCCCATTCAGAAGGGTGACATTCTGTCACTCTGTCCGCTTCACACTAAGGAAACCGGGATAGCACTGGCTCCATGGGCCTCAAGGCTGTTAAAGGACTTTACTTTTTAACATGTATGTGTGAGTTTTGAAAAATTCATATTCTTAAGCAGTCTCACATTTACAGACAATGCTCCTTCTTTCTTTATCAACGATAGTTTTTATATTTCTTCTCTGAATCAGTTTTTCTGGTAAACAGGAGATAAGCCCACTGTACCCAAGACAGGTGATGGGGTGGCCATCTTAAGCCCCCCAACAGGCCCCACAACCCCTTGGTCTGGATTTTCTTTTGAGGCCTGTCTAATAGTAATAGTAATAGGGTAGAACCTGTTTACCCCTCAAAGTCATTAGATAACACAAGCCCTTCCACCACTACAAGTAGGTGCATTCCAGAGGAGGAATACAGACAATGTAAGATCCCCAATTATTTGTGTCTGATTTCTTACCAGTCAACTCTCCTTCCAACTCAAAGCGGGTGATTATGGCAACCACAAAGTAACCAGAGGGGGCTGTTACAGTATAGGTGCAGTCTTGTTGATGCAAATATGTCAGGCCTGTACTGGAGTCCATCTGGTAACTGGTTGTGACTGAATGACTATTCCCACAGGACGATTCCATGTACACTATGAGATAAAACATAAAGATGGGTTTAGTATAGTTCGTCTCAGCTCCTTGTACAAGTACAGTCTCACATACTTTACTTCATTTATCCCCCCCCCTTCCCAGCATGCAATGTCATTCAATATCCTTTTCAACTCCCTGAGTAACATCAGAGCAGCCTGTTAGGCACATTATACTCATATCATCAACAATATATTTCTCTGCCTGTAGCTGGGCACTCATTCGCACCTGAGTCGAGCCAATTTCAGAAGCATTAGCATTGCCAGGATTTGAACCCTAACCACTCAATCATCCATGCCACAAAGGAGGTAGAGGATAAAACAATGTAAATAACAATGAAATTCACAAGTCATTAATATAAATTCTGAATGTCTATATAATATTAATATTATGATCTGACAAAACGTTTTAGTTTTAGTTGAAAAAATGGTTTCAAGTAGTCTAAATCACGTCACCTTGTAGATTAAATATCTAAACAATTTCAATTTCACTTGCTGGGTATGAATGGCTAAAATAAGTCTGTTTGACTTCTCATAGCATTTTTATCGTAAATTTGTAAAAATTTAGAAATTAAAAGGAAAAGGTCTTAATTTTTAATCAGACCTCTTCCTCTCCCTTTTATAATTATTAAGTATAGGCGTGGACTCTTCTCAAGCTTTTAATTTACCTCTAGATCTATCAAGTGAGTGTACCAACGTCATAAGTTGACAGACAATTATCATAAAGGCTATTATAGCGTTTTTACACATCTTTGAATAACAGTGATTGCGCATAGTGCGCTCGTAAAATTTGGATTAAAATTCACGACCACTGGGGGGTTGTTATTGTTAGTTTTCAAGATGGACGCTGACGCTGTTCCCAAGTAACTGAGATGGCATAGACACGTATACCGGATCTTATCTATTCATTCACTACATATCCAGGTGAACGTTATCATCTCTGCCAACCTGCGCCGGTATTCACAGACCATACGTTAACCCTTAGCACATTTTGGCACAATTTTATACTTTAAAAATTACAATGAATCATGCAATGTTGTGAGTATAAATCACTGTAAAAAGGTTGTGCCAAAATGTTCTAACAGTTAACGTATGGTTTGTTAATACGGCCCCTCGAGGGTTAACATCATCTGCTTCTTGTAAACCCGGTACTGTGTGTAAAAGTAAAGTCCTTCCGAGCCTTGAGGCCCATTATAGAGCCGGTGCTTATCCCGGTTTCCGTAGCGTGAAGCGGACAATACGTCACCCTTCTGGATAGGACGCTGGTCTATCGCAGATTACTTCCCCAGCTTTAAACTGGTTCCCATTTTTACACCTGGGTCGAGTGAAACAATTGGGGTAAAGTTTCTTGCCCCAAAAAACAACGAAGTGGCAGTGATAGGATTCGAATCCACGACCTTCGCCATGCCGCTGCCCTGACCACTAGGTCACCTCGCCTCTAAATCACCCGATACATTCGGACGAAATAATTCCCATCTATAAAACCTTAGCTACCGTCCTTGTTTTTCATGTTATCACAATATGATAAATGATAAATGACATTTATAGAGCACTTATCGACAATCGCCAACGGAATTGCATATCACTATGTGGTTCGTTGTCAAATTCTCGTCTAAAGGCATGCTGTACAGTTACAACACGTCACATTCCAACACACACCAGCTGCGTTGTTGTTGGGTGAACGCCAATTTGATCACATAACATTGTCTTTTGGCAGTGCGCACTGTCCTTCAACATTGTGGTCCAACCGTTGCACGGTTATTCAGTTGATGGAAATATAAATGTCTGAACCATATTCATAAGGTATTCCAATAGCCTTTGATAGTACACATTCTTGAATTACAGGAAGTTTATTTGTCAACGTGTATAATACAATATCATAATAGGGCACTGTATAATAAATGTCATTATCATTACATACAACGTAAAACAATACGCTAATACAAAATTATTTAAACGTTTATTGGTAGAATACATACATTGTAGCCATTTCTCTAAATTCCATTTGATTTTATGTCAAAAGAAAACAACTGTCAGAGAAGCAATCTACAGCTATGGAGGATAATGGTTATAGTGTACTGCTGGTGCAAGGACTTCCCGCAGACAGAAATCTACCATCAAGCTGGTCTTAATGACCACCGTAATACCCCTGTAGACTGGTGCAGATTTTGCAGGGACGTCTGCGAGGAGTAGCTTATTTAAAAATCCACAACAGTCTGGACCAAGATGATGGGCCTTTAGAAATGAAGGTGGACGAATCCTACAATTTTCATCGGAAGTACCACCGATGCCAATGGAGAGAAGGGCTCCTGGTGGTGAAGGTATCTGACAGCTGGTATCTGACGGCTGGTATCTGGCAGCTGGTATCTGACAGCTGGTATCTGACAGCTGGTATCTGACAGCTGGTATCTGACAGATGGTATCTGACAGCTGGTATCTGACAGATGGTATCTGACAGCTGGTATCAGACAGCTGGTATCTGACAGATGGTATCTGACAGCTGGTATCTGATAGCTGGTATCTGACAGCTGGTATCTGACAGCTGGTATCTGACAGCTGGTATCTGACAGCTGTCACATTGGAGGGGGCTATTCGGAATTTCATCCTCACGGGAAAGCCGATTATTCAGACGGATGGAGAGGGTTTGGACAATATGACCAAATTGATGGAGGTGTCTATATGAAAACCATTCCGAAAATTATGTTGATTCAGATGATCCAACCATCCACACATGGACGATGGAGAACACGTCGATGCGTTAAAAAGATAATTTCATCGCCAACATGGGACAAACAGACGACTGTTCCTCTTCGACCTCGCAGACTTATTATGGAGAAACTTAAAAAAAAACCTCAGCATCAGCCAATCTAAAACCCCATAAAACATCACCAAAAAGTCCTTTCTGCCCAAAACAAACAAACAAAAAAAAAAACAGACAAAAAATAATAATAACCAAAACAACAATGACACGAGTTGCGGGTTAAAAAAATTAAATAAAGAAAAAAGTTTTCTTTTATTGATTTTAACACTGATGCAAAAAAAGTACGAGAATAACAATCATTATAATAAATAAATCAATAAAAATCAACAGGAATGATTACATTTCATAAAGAATTGAACGATTACGATACTAGACCAATGGGAAAACGATACCATAAACCATATTTTCCATTATTATGATTTGGATTCTTTTCTTTCCATTGAAGTAGCCAAGCATTGTGTCTAATATTTATAATAATAGCCAATGTTTCCAAAGTAAAACAAATCGATTCTCTCTGTTTTTACCACAACTCGTAGACACGCCCTCCGGCTCCATATATACTTGCCACAGGCTGGGAATCATTATTGATGTCATTGTTCTTCTTCATCTTCTTTAATTCTTCCTAGTCTTTGTTTTTCGTCCACATTTCGATGACTACTGATGGGTTTGAAATATCATAGGACTCAGTAGATGAATTTATCGGACATCGTACTAAACGTGGCATTGGTTGTATTTTTGTTGTGTTTTGAATCCTGGTGGGGAAGATCGTTTTAGTTTTGCTGTTGTTTTTTTTTGTCTTTATTTTTGTTGTTAAAAATTTGCCTTATTATTTCAACAAGGGCATTTTTGTCTTTAGAATAATGAATAAATAAATAAATAAATAAATAAATAAATATAAATAAATAAATAAATAAATAAATAAATAAATAAATAAATAAATAAATAGATAAATAAATAAATTCCCTTTATTCATCCCAAGGGGGGGGGGATTTGTCTTTAGGGTCTATTCCGAGGGTAGACCGGAATCACCCAGGCGTCAGCAGTGCAGCGCCGCAAAGTGGGATAGAGGTCTTGAGAAAAAAACAGTACTTCCACCGGGGTTTAAACCTTTAACCTCTTGAATCAAAGGCGAGTGACTTAGCCACCAGCTCCCCAAGGGCAATACTTCGAACAAAGACTGAAATAAAACAAGCGCCAGCCACAGCCCAGGGCCATGATGGAGACAGTAGGGAATGTCTAGGGAATATAACAGAATACCAAACTGCAGTTCGCGACATTTGCCTTGTTAGTGCAATGGATTAAGGCACCATGGAATATGATGTATGCAGACGACGTGGTGGTTTTGAATGATACAAAAACTGAGGCGGAAAATGAGCTGGAATGCTGGAGACGGGCGTTGGAAAAGAGGGGACAAAGAGTAAGCAGATCGAAGACAGAGTATTTGTGCATTGGACAACAGTCAGCAGGACCACCAATAAAGATAGGAGAAG
>JARFNW010081123.1:0-13346 GCA_031763155.1 Dirona albolineata
CAGTGGGCTCATCACCTGCTCGTCTTTAATTTCTGATGCAGAGACTTTCTAGCCATGTGTAAGGTGATAAGTGGTGTAAGTCCTCATTGTCATTTGGATTAACTTCCATTTGTTATGTGCACCCTTCATAGCTTGACATATGGCTGGCCCCTACACTGCTTTCTATGGTATAAAGGGGACTCGATAAACAACAAGATTTGACTTTCATCATCTTTGTGCTTTTTTTTCTCTTCCGTCTCCAGAGCACACAAATTAGTGACGCTGACCCCAGCACCTGCAAACAAGCACACACATTCCTCATCAAAACATTAAACACAGACGGCATCTTTGACCACACCCTGGCCGCCGACTCAAAGGACGAACTCAACAAATGGTGGGACGGACTTCAACAGCATTTACTAGACCAAGGTATGGAACTGGGGACATGACGCGCAGTGGACGAATGGATAGATGTCATGAATGCCACTTTTATGAAAGGCACCGGGTTCAAAACCCTGTCTGAGTCGGATTCATTTTACTGGGATATAATAATTTGATCTCGTGATTTCATATTTTTCTGATATTCAAAATCTCAGGAAATCTGATAGATTTACACATCCCTGAGGTTAAAGCGGGTTTTGGTGACTAAATATTTTGTCCCTATATGTTTTGTATTTGACTGGGTAGTGCGGTTGAAACGATAGCCGTGAAAAACAGATGTGTTTATATTAGTGTGGCCTGTTAGCAAAGAAATTGCCATTACAAAAATCAAATCAAAAACCGCCCTGACCAAATTGAAATCTGATGATATTTGACATTTTAAATTTTATTAATGACATGTGAATTTTAAATGTCTCCCAACAGCATTTTGGAAACACGTTTGTGAAGAACAAATGGACCTCAAGATTGCATCCAAACGAAAGGTACCAAGCTTCGTGAGGAAAAGCTCTTTGTACGAGGAAACGCCACTTATAGGTATGTTCTGGACTATTTCATCGCTCAGGAATAGGAAGCTCAGTATTTGAATAGGTCTGAAGCCAGATATAGCGACACAGGGCATTTTATTCCAGCAATACATGTTAAGCTAAACGCGCCACATGGCAATAGGTCAGCGATGGGACAGTGCTAAAAGGAATGCTGTTTTGTTAAAAATTTGATTATTAAAATTGTTATCATTATCATTATTGTCATCATTTTGTGTTGATTTTGTTGGTGTTGTTATTATTGTTTGTTGCTTGCTTGTGGTGTTTGTAGTGTTGTTATTATTATTGTATTAATTGTAATCCCTCTTACCATCCACCCCCAGATCCCGACTCCCAGCCTGACAACAACCTGGTAGGAGACCTGGGACTCGGAGACGACCAGCTGACTCGGATGCTGCACACACTGATGGGGGAGGCCAGCCAAATCCGGGGAGGAGGGTCGTGTTCCAGCTCATCCTCATAGCTTATACCCCCACCCCACCCCCCCACCCCACCTTGTTCCCACTGTCGAGTTTTGTACATTGCAACATGATAATGATACATAAAGTCACACAACAAACAATGTTAATTTCTTTGTTTTGTTACGTATACAAATTGGTGATCCATTGGTGCTGCCTTCCTTTCCATTACCGATGTATATTATCACAACACATCGCCAGTAGATTGAATCAAATCTTCTCATGCAATACATTTTATTTTATTTTATTTTATTTCAAAGGAAGATGTCTCCTAAAAAAAATGTTTTTTGAATAGGAGTTTTATATGATGATTCTCAAATTTATTTTTACATCTTAAACTGAAACTGACTTACTTTTAGCTCTTTCAATTGATTTCATTTTTCAGAAATTTATTTTAAAAACTTTAAGCGTGGAATTATTTGGGGATTTAGAAAAATTGTTTTTTCTGAACAAAATGCAAATGTTAGAATGAAATCAAATAAGTTGTGTATTTGATGAGAAACAACGCCACAATCCTTTCCACTACAATAAAGTAGCCATCTTTCTTTTTTTTTTTTATAAACATGGTTTTTAATTGGATTTAGTCTTGTTTTGATTAAAATTATGATTTTGATTTTAGGCATTTTGTTTTGAATGCAGTCATATAGAAATGGGAACCAAACACAAAGCTCAATTCATAAGCAATATGATTTTTTTGAAAAGTCCTTTTCACCCTTGCACATTCCTTATCCTGTTGTACTGTTGTTGTTTTGTCTCTTTTTTTTGTCTTTTATTCTTTTCTTTTTCATGCGTACCTACACAGTTTTATGAATATACAGTCAAATTTCGCCCATAAATTTCACTGCATCAGACAAGTTTATCGTAATTGTAATATATAGTTGATCTGAATTTCGGTTTTTGCCCTCTTTTAAGAAAGATGAACTCACACAGTGTTTTGGATAATATATTTACAATGCAGCGTTTATGTGGAATGAAATATTTTTCTGATACTTTGTATTCATGAAAAGAATTTGTTTTTCTTTGTACAAGTGAATGGTTTTACGATAAAGGAAATTTAAAAAAAACAAAAAAATCATCTATAAGTGGACTGCATGTTATTCAGCAGTATTCATGACTGGCGTATCCTTATTGACGATAATAAGAGCCATGATATTGCCTTTTTCGTGAAAGCAGTTGTATTGGCACTAGGTGCTGGCATTTTCGTGTCAATCCAGAGAGGTTGTATAAAACCTTGTAAGCTTTTCATGAGCTTGTGGTATAGATAGATAGTAAGTTGGTTTTTTTTTTTTATTGTGGGATTGGATTTTTTCCCCCGGGCTGTGTCTAGGGCAGTACCTACATGTGTTAGGTTATGGCAAGCAGATTAAATTGTGAAAAGTTGTCCAATTTGCCAAATCAAAAATGCACTGTTGTATGAAAGGTAGTGCTTTAGTTCATGCATCAATATGGCAAGATACTATTATTGTTTGCCAATTGTGAAATATTTCATCAAATACTCTTCCTCATTCGTATATTTTCGTGTAAATACTGGATGTGTGTGAGGTCTGAATTAAAATTTGTCTGAATCAAGTTCAAAAGAGATAATAATCTTGATCCATAGATTTTCCAGCTCTGTATCGGGTCATGTGTAATAGCTGGGCACAGACTTGCACTTAACCTGGATAAGTTTTACCCGGGTCTGTGCATCAATGCCTTCTGCTTGTACACTGTCCTCGGCCTGACACAGAGCTGACACTGTTTAATTACGGTACTATAGGGAACGATAACAAACAAACATGTTCAAAAGAGATGTGAAGAAGAAAAAAGGGCTTTTCATTCTTAAATAATTTTTTGCTATGTATTTCATATTGTGCTTGTACTTAACCCTATCTTTGATTGTGTGTTGATTTAAACATGAGATAGACGTTAGCAAAAGGGTGCGTTAAGTTGTATGATAAAATCACTTGTTTTTTTATTTGAATGTGTGTATTTTGTGTTGAATTCTGCACATAGAATACTTATTTATGTGGAGGTCATTGCGGTAATTACTGTAGCCGAGGTGCCATGTCTAAAAACAATTCCAAGAGAAATTTTCTAAAACGCAGCCAATCCGCCATTGTTATTTTACTTTCATCAAAATAGATTTCTACAGAAACAGCATAGAAATTGCTCATATTCTCATGTGACACATAGTTGTGGGGGAAAAAAATGTTAAGAAGTTTAAGAAGGAACTTGCCGTAATTGACGAAATTGATTTAGAGCGGTTGGTTTGATTTCCATTGAATTTTGGTAAGTGTAATTGAAGTATACTACTACCTTTGAGAGATTTGAAAAACAACTATACTTTGCATTGCATGTTAGCTTCCTGCTCTATGGTGAAAAGGTGATGTACGTAATCTGAAAGGATGTCTTATACAAAATTTAAAGACATCAACTTTTAATTGAATGATATTTATGATATTTTGAGTTTTTCTAGTGACCAACACCCATGATGATGCTTTGTCCCTGAAAGATATGTTCAGTTTATGACTCAAATATAGTTTCATATTAGTAGGGTCAAAATGTTGTTTTATTGTCTTTGATGAGTTAATGGGATTGATATAGCTATTAAAAAGGATAAATCTTGGGGTTTTATTTATTTCTCACGAAGAAAGTGAGAGAATTTGCAATGATGTATGAATTTGTTCAATACAATTTTTGTGACCTTAGTTTAAAATGAGTTCTTGGGTCCAAGTACCTCTAAGACAGTGCCAATTAAGTTGTAGGATTCAAGCATTTTTGTTTTAATTTCACAGCATAGGATTGCTCTATTGCTTCATAAACTTTTGAATTATTTTGGTTTGTTTTTTTAAAACGTTATGAATGGCTCCTTATAGTTAGGATTTTTATATTTAAATACAACTGATATTAAGTTTTTTCAAGTTCCACCATTCAGCCTTTGTTTGAAATGTAGCCCTCTATTTGGGATAAACTACCTTGTGTAATTCTGTATAATCAGTCACTTCTATTTGATGTAAAAACTCGAAGATTTTCAAAAGACTTTTTCCCAGCCTGTGTCTTTGGTTCCCTAAAAGTGACGAAGAATAAGTCACGCATGCCAAAATATGGGCTCAGACCAGGCTAAAATTTTTCTCTATTAAAATTCTATTTCCTCCGCTGTATCCGCGTCTCATTCTGATCGTATTCATCATTGATGAAGTGACAGAAATGTGCGATCCAAATTGTGCTTTTACGGACTTTCGCCAAATAAGAAGAGATTGTAAAAAAGCTTGATAGTAATAACTTTAGGCATGAGATAGATTGCATTGGCTATACAGATTTATAAAGGGACTTGTAATTATTTGTTTGTGTACGATGATATTTCATTTATTGATGACCCTCATCAAAGACATGATGAATTAAAATACATAATTTTCCAACTACTGCTGTCTGTATTTCTTCTTTCAGTTTATTTTAATGAACATTTGTTTTGTTTCTAATGGAGATGTGCTGTTATATATTCAATGAAAAGTTATGATTGGCAGTCTGAATGATGTCTGTTTGTATTATGGCAGGGTCCCCTGTTTCCCCTTATAATTTGACCTGTGGTATTTCCAATTCCCCCTCCCATTGAACCCACCTGGTAGTGGTAGAGGAGCTTATGTGGTCTAATGACTCTTGAGGGTAATGCAACACAGGTTCTATCACAAACAGAGATTCCTACCAATTGGTTTAAGAGCCTGTTTGGAAGTCTTAAAATGGCAGCCCCATCACCTAACTTGGGAACAGTGGTCTAATACCCTGCTTGGCGCCGCTTGCCTGGTAAAAAACTGATTCAAGAGAAGAAATTATATGAAAAATAACAGACTGATCCATAGAAGTAGAAGACGAATCCTGGCAAAGAAAAGGAGTCGAGGGATTTGTGGAGGAAATTTATTCATAGTACTTGGACCTAAACAATAGGTATTGATGATAGAGAAAGAAAGAACATTTCTCAATTTGAATCAGGACCAGAGATTTCAAGGCAATTAGCTGCATTCAAGCATTCTTCGAACGAACTGAAAATTTCAGGCAGGTCTAGTTTGCAATTCCCATTTAACATTATTGCACAACTCTACCAATGATCATAGGTAATATGCAGTGGGCTCATCACCTGCTCGTCTTTAATTCCTGATGCAGTCTTTCTAGCCATGTGTTAGGTGATGAGTGGTGAAGTCATCGGCATTTGGATTTACTTCTATTTGTCATGTGCACCCTTCAGAGTCTGACATATGGCTGGCCCCGACACTGCTTCTTGCAGTATGAAGGGGACTTGATAAACAACGACTATGTTTAAAGGTTCAGTAGCATCTCTGGATATATCTTGCACATTTTGAATAGGTAATTCCCATGTTGAAAACTATTTAGTCGCATTGTCCTCTCTCTACTTTGCAGTCTCGTCTACTCAGGTAAAATCAGTTGCCAAACCGTATTACGTTCATTTTCTTTTAATCCAGTACATTAATAATACATTTGAAAAATAACAGGAAAGTTTGCATATGTGTAGACTGGATTGCTCATTGAGGTAAAGACAATAGGTCAGATAAATGCTATAAATAGCTTTGAAAACCATCTGATCTAGGATTCAAACCCAGAACCACCATGTCCCACAGTGACAGCGTTATCTGTTGGCCTTGCTAGGGATGCCTGAAATAGTGACCTTTATCACCTGGCCAGAGGGGTTTTCAGAAAACGTCAAAAACAAAACATCAGTCAATAAACAAGAACAAAGAATATAATAATGGATTGTTCAGATGTTTTATTTAATAAATATGCAGCTTTATTAACATATTATGGGTACAAAATGGAATTACATTCAAAAATGCTTAGATCAATATATATATAATATAACAACTGGTATGAAACCAGCATCAATAAGAACTATCTTGGATCGTTCCTTTATTTCTGCCTGCTACATTATATTAATCCAACCAAGGGTTAATCAAATATAATTAGAGTTGACCTAACCACTTGAGACAAACCATTTTGAGTGTATCCTGTACCTATACCAGAGATGGGAAGACAATGAATGGCTAATAATAATAAATAACAAGTCAAAACTTTTCGTTTAACATGAAGAATGATTGGATTGGATTTGAAAAATTCCTTTTCATAATAGTGCTAAAAAACAAGAAAGAAAAAAAGTCATAATATGGAAGTCCCGATTTTAAAAGAAGTAACAAATAAAAAAGCATAACGAGGGAGCTTGGTTAATTGTAACAGGGTTATCACAATGAAATACATAATTCAGGGATGTCAGTGAGCTTTGAGAAAAAAATAGGAAAATCTTGCGTTCTCAAACCAAAACTGACCGTTCTCACAACTGAAACGTCACATGGACCAAAAATGAATAAAGTTGTGCAATGCTTCATGCATTTTTCCTTTTTGTGTGTGTTATGTACAGCTTATATAATGCACAGTAGTAGTATTGAGAAATACCACTAGATCTATACTTGACAAAGTTATTGTTCTCATAACGATCATGTCCAGCTGAATTATGAAATCAACGTCTGTATGATAACATCTAAAGTGCAAGATAAGTGCAACTTTAGATGTTATCATACAGACGTTGATTCATAATTCAACTGGACGTGATTGTTGTGAGAACAATAACTATGTCAAGTATAGTGGTATTTCTCAATACTACTACTGATACTTATAGACTTATCTAGACTAAGTTCGGGTTTTTTTCCGATCCTCAATGTGTTTTGTTTGTTAGCAATCTCAACATTCAGTATGTAGTGTGCCTTGTCATAACATTATGAATGCTATCATTATAGATGGACTTTTTTTTGGTCTGTTCATTCTATTATCTAACATTTCGACATGTGCATGCAACTTTTTATCATGTGATTTCCTTTTTTTTCAACCACTCGGCCATAACGCCACATTACAGTTACAGTGTAAAAAAAGGGAGCCTTTGAGAAAATAAATTAGTTGCATGTAGTGACGTCTGTGGCCTGAGTGCTTAGGCTGCCCGCTTCCATCAAACTTCGCGCATCATAAAATAATCTATTAAAATAATGAGGAAAGAAGGGAAAGAAAACTTGTTAAATCTTGAAAGTTAAAAATGACAATGAACAAAAATAATTTCACAGTAGTCGCCAACTAAAAAAATTACACACCTCAGGAGAAAATAAAAGCATGCTTTTATGTGCGAAGCGTGTGATTACAAAAAGAAATTGTAGTCATATCTGGTTATTGTGAATTGTGTGGGAATGAGCAAACAATCCACAATGTCCGGGTTTTTACAATAACCGAATTCGCAACTTTCGTCTTCTGTTTTGAATTTCTTACATTGTTGTAGACTAAGAATAGCTTCTTACTTTTTCACAAGCTTACCTGCCCATTGTTTACTTGTCATGCTCAGACATTATCCTCTCACCTGACACCTGTTTGTTTTCACGCATCGGCTGTGTTAACACCGTCGATTGTCTAAAAAAAAATATTGTCATGGCGTTAGCCTCTTGTTACATCATTTGCAGACATGCCTCGTTACATCATTTGCAGACATACTGGTGATGAGCTTGTACAAACTGACGGTATAATGCAAACAGTTTAGTGCCAGTCAGTATTTACATTCAAAGATTTATTTATAAGTTATTTTGTGCAGAAATTTTTTCAGATACTGGTCAAATATTGAAAAAAAACCCAACAAAAGACAAATCCAAAAACACCAAAATCACAATATAACCGGGTAATGATCTACATTGACCCACCAAGGTATGTAGATATAGAAATTCCTTATTAAAAAATTGTAAAAATCACCATAAACAGGTCCGACTGAAACACCCCCATCCATAAAACAAACAAACAAATAATCAAACAAAACAACTCATCATGCTTAGACTAGGAAGCGAGAGTTTAACAGCAGCATTATCTTATTTAGAGTGCTTCACCCTGTAGGTTTTGTACATATTTTCATTACGATTAAATAAGGCAAGATATTTTCACTGTGCAAGTCAGATACACTACAACTATCTACATTTACATAATTTCTAAATCAAATTTGGAAAACTCAATTCATCATTTTTAAAAATCAGGGTGACAAATTTATACACAAAATTATTGAATTGAATATTATGGTTTCAAGTATTTGATCGTCCACAGATTTTCATTAAAAAGCTTATTTACAAGTTCCAAACTGGGCAGACCAGGTTAAAGAAAGAACCATAAATGAAAAGTTTAAAAACTGTGTTTTTGTCTTACCTATCAATATGGCAACAATCTTGACAAAATTTCTAAATTATATGAAAAGATGAATTCATAAAATTATGAATAATGTGCGAAGTATTCTACAGCAGTAAGGAAAAAAAAAGGAGAAAAGAAATGAATTGACAACATAAGTTATTTATTGCACTTTGATGATGTGAATTAATACAAGCAAAGCTAAAAAAGAAATCCATTTCAAAGTTGAAAAAAAGAAGCTTCTCCAGTAATATCAGGTGAATTTCAAAATATGGGCATTAAATTGTGACATAAATCATAAAACTCTTAAAATCATGAAAGATTCAACGATTGGGGAGGAACAAAAAAAACAAAAAACTGAACCAGAAGCTATAAATACTACAGAATCAAAATTTAGCAGAAGCACAAATCAACAAGTTAAGTAGCACCTTTTTTTCAATATATAATGTCACTAAAAAACTGAGTCAAAATGGCACTCAACACTAAATAATATCACCAACAATGCCAATTTCGTCTTGCCTGATTTTCAAGGCCACTGTTGCCAAGGCAATGAAGCTTATTGACGTCTCTGTGATAATTATTGGATAATACAAAGCGACTAGTAGCTATTTGTCTGCCTTTGACACAAGACTGTGAACATTTGTTGAAACTTATTCTCAATTCTCTAACAAACCCATCTTCAAATAGGTCAGAGAAATGCACAAACAACTGAATAGACATAATAATAAACTACTTTTGCTCTCGTTTTTTTTGAGACGGGACAGGGTTATATGTTTTTTTTGCTACACTTGCATCAAACGAATAGACATAATAGACTAATTTTGTTACCCATTTTTTGTGTTGAATTAAAACATCAAAATATTGTATGTGCTGAGCACTAAGTAAAGAAATAAAGAAAAGCATTGGTCAGATACTTGACTCATGATTTGTATGAATACCATGATAAAGACAATAGTGTGACTTATCCAGAAGTGCCTTAGTGGCAGCTCCGAGTTGTCCTGTAACAGAAGAAAAACCACTAGGAAAACAGCAAAGTGTTTATTGGTATATTGTTCAACAATTTAATTACAACGATGTTAACAATGGACTCGTGACCTGCCACTGCTAATCTTAAATTCCTGATACAGAATCTTTCTAGTTATGTTTTAGCTGTCGAGTGGAGTAGCCTTTATTGACACTTAAATTTACTTTCATTTTTCATTTTCACTCTTCAGAACTTAACAAATTGCTAGCCCCTGTACTGCTTTCTGTAATATAAAGGGGACTCAATAAACAAACAAACAAAATCAAAGATTGACTTGAGTAATGTCGCAAAGTGCGATTTAAGATTCAACATTTATCCACTTCGGGCAGGTTCAATTTGTAGAATATATTATTATCATCATTATAATATGTTGAACCATACATTTATGTGTAAAAAAGTTGAGCTTTACACGAGATTGTGATTGAAATCTATTTTTACAAAAATTATAAATTTTTTAAAGGAAAGAAGAAAAAAAAGAACGAAATGCAATTTGATCATTTAGAGTTAGAGTATATAAATTATAAATATATATAAACAAAGTATTTACAGTCAGCTATTGTTCCCAGTGCTTGATAGAAGGAAACAATATAAAATATGAAAGTTGGAAACCGTAAGAGAATTTAATTACTACACCCTGATTAACATTATTCATCATGATACAATTTACTATCACATATCAAATCATTCTATTGCCATAATAATGATTGTCTAACAACTTTAAAATCAAAATAGTCATAGCATAACATAGCTATGATTTACGGATTGTACTTTCAGAGTTAATATAATAGAATTAATTTATTAACAATCTACCAAAAAATTTTGGAAACAATTTTGTTCATCATTCAAGACTTGTAATAAAAGTTGAAAAAGATTAGGACCTCCATATTGCACAACAAAGACCCCCCCACCCCCAAAGCATTCTATAAACATCAAAACAATGTGAATTGATAGCAGTTAAAACATACATGAAAAGACAGATTAATCGTCGAGTCCCCTGTCCCCAATTTGAGTCATAAATCACCATACCAGCGTCCTTATACCATTTTTGCAAACACATATATGTTCTCTTTATAACAAATCAGGCCTTTCCCTTATCCTTGTGTAAATTTTAATGCAGCATCATTCACTGGTTATAAAATTAACTCAGAACAGATTTGAAATATTCATTCAAAATAAATGGGTGAAACAATCACTTTTCACAGGCATTTTGCGACTCTCCTGAAAAAAAAACGAAAACTTAAAAAACACCCAAAAATATGGATAAAATTTGCACTAGGACGGCACTATTCTTATTTTAGTTTCAACGTGTATGGCCTCTGTCCTATGCTTTGCAGTGCCTTCAAAATACACTACAGGACAAATGGATGTCGAATGGAAATGAGAAATATGCAAGACGTCTAAGTCTAAAATGGAATGCCTATGATTAAAATGGAATACATTTGATTAAAAAATATAATGTTTGCAACATACACAAAGCTCGACAGCCATTATGAAATCACTGGAACAATATTTGAAAGACTTGTAGTCTAGATAAATGTAATATCATCAACATATATAAACATATTTAACATTGTCATGAAATGCTTTCTGAGGGGGGTTATAAAATCACAGTGAATGAATATCCCAGACAGAATTCAAATCCAAATTTTGTTCTCAAAATGACAAAATGGCATTTCTATTACTATATTTAGTAATATCATGTATTAAAATATTAAGTTTGTCAACACTTATAATTTCCCTCCTGTGTTTAGTAAAGTATATCTTATCTTATCCGAATCAAATATTACATGAGCTGATATTAAGATAATTAAGATAAACATTACCACAAATACATACCCCAACCCCCTATAAACAAAACAATTAACAACAACAACAAAAATCACAAAACAAACAAAAACAAAAAACCCCCAAAAACATTATCGGAAGATTTGTCCCAATATCCAGAGAATAATTTTATCTAAAGACTTAGTCCCTAGATGAAGAATATTTGTCCCATCATGACAGCTAATATGTAAAAAAAAAAGTAACAACACAAAACATCTTCTGACTTCCTGGTCATAAGCCTGTGTAAACTGGAGGGTTGGTGTCTTTAGAAGACGTCAAAGACTGTCGTTCACTGTTGTCAACCACGAATACAGACATGGCCTTGCGTTTCCTTATTCCCTTATATATCTGGTAGGATCCAATCAGGATAATGACGAATCCCACTGTCAAAAAAAAAAAGGAGAGAGAAATAAGATCTTGTAAGGTAATGAAAAAAAATATGAAAAAAATAGACAGGATAATTAGTTAACATTATAGAGTAGCTTTTTTTGTTTTTTGTCTAACTTTGTTAATAATAATATGAACATAAAAGGAAAAGATGGGCTTATGCTCTGAATCCCTATACAAGTACAGGCTCGCAGACCTTACACCATTTATCCCAAAGCAGGCTGAGTCGTTCAATATTTTTCTTAACTTCATGAAAAGCATGCAGTAGAGCAGCCTGTTAGGCTAATCATACTATCATATTATTGATTATTGACAATATCTGTGTGCCTGTAGCTGGGAATTTGTTCACACCTGAGTCGAGTGAGGTAAAAAATGTGTAAAGTCTTTACCAAGGACTCACCATCTGTGGTACTGCCAGGATTTGAAACCGGGATCTCACTATCTCAAAAACTACAGAGTGGACGGCAAGAAAAAACATGCTTACCTATGCTGACACTCACGATGAGGGTGATCAATTCTGCTGTTGGTTCACACTTGGCCGAGTCGTCCATTTTGTAGAAGGGAGCAGTACAACGCTTAGGGTACGCAGACCCAGGAGGGCAGTAGCTGCCTTGAGTGCAGGGCACAGGAACGTGATCTGGTTGCTGTAAGGTAGATGGAAAAAAAAATTGTTGTGGCTGTCTCAAACCGGTAATCAGACTGGATGTATCCTTAGGTAAGACACTTTGCCCTGCTTATGTTATCCTATCAGCGATGGACGTCAAATTCTGACGTCCCCTTGGTTGTAAGCAGCGTCATCCTTGTCAAAAATATTGTATTTGCGCCTACCAGGCTGCGTGTGACATATCAAGTGTTGAGTGTTTTGTTGCTTTCCTGGGAAAAATGTGCTACTGTAAAGCGCTTAGAGCATGGTGATGATTTTAAAGAGGCGCTATATAAATGCCATTAAATATTATTCATTATAAAGATACACAGGTGTAATGTGGTGTAGATTAGAATTGAAGATGATTGATGAGGTGGAAAATTTAATCTGTGATACGAATTGGTTGTTTTTTAGTCTTCAAAAGTTCAAAATGTTGCCCAGGTGTCCTGTAACTGAGATGTAACCACCAGGGAAACGGCCAAGTGTTTACCGACGTCGGGTGGGAACAAGCGGGAGCAGACACCTCAGAAAGGAGTAGAAGAAGAAAGATATGAGGAGGAGAAAAGAAGGCAAAGCAACAAATAAGGTACAGAAGAAATATCATAAGATGGCCAGGCACTGATGAGTGGGGGTGATGTTGTGTGAGGGGTAGACTTTGTGGATTTTGTTTGTTTCCATGACTGCATTGTCCCCACCCCATGTTTTTGACCTCTTTGTTTCATTGCTCTGCCCAGGTGGCAACTCCCAGTCGTCCTGTAACTGAAGAGTAACCACTGGGGTAACAGCAAGTGTTTATTGGTAAAATGTATGGACCTCATGGTACATTGTTGTCCAATTTACTGGTAAAGGTATTTGGGCGCAGT
>JARFNW010081233.1:0-13341 GCA_031763155.1 Dirona albolineata
AGGTAACGATAAAAAATAAGTATAGCGAAATTTTTATTCAAACTAATAACAGTGGGACAGGTTTTTCGAGAATTTTTGAAATACACACATATATATATATATATATATCTATATATATATGATTGCAGTGGTGTTAATTTTTGATATTATTTGTGAACCTTTTTTTTAAAAAAGCTTTTGTCTGAAAATGATGGAGACATTGTCTTATTGGGCTTTCTAGTTTATTTTGTTTAATTGAGCTTGTGTTTTATTGTTTCCAGGAATTGGAGCGTTTGCCTGTAAAGGAAATCCAGTCCAATATTTACATCAAACATCCTGTCAGCATGGAGCAATACTTGATGGAAGGAAGCTATAACAAGGTATCCATTAGTTGATGATTGATTCTATAGCTTGTTGAGGTATTTATCAAGGGGGTCTGAAAAGTAAGGAGATGAATGTGGACTAATGCAACATTATAATTTGGTATATGTAATTACAATGCAAATTTAAAATTGTGAATAGGTTACTTGCACTTCTATGCTACTGGTCCACATAGTTGCTTCGAATATTTATGCATCTATCCGATCACTGCGTTATACCTAAAAGACACTTTCACTTGAATAGTACAAGGAGTCAATTACTTAGGAATTTAACATTTTCCAACTTTTTATTACAATGTTAATGGCTCAGTAGAGTTTCACCACCAGTTCATGTTTTGTTTGTTTTTGACCACCCCTGGTGAATTCACACCCCCACAGTGTGGAGTGTCATAATTGGCAGGCGCACCTTGTCCAGGGATGACAGGAAATATGATTTTTTAACGGGATGGACAAACAATGATAATCTGTTTCTGACATATGTTTTTTCTTTTCTTTAACAAATTTCTTTTGTCTCATTTCCCACAAGAAAAGAGGCATCAGTTACTATGAATATAATCAATAATCTCATTGATTTGATCATTCATTTTATCTGATTTCAGGTGTTTTTGGCGAGAGGAAATGTCCCAGCCGACAACTATAACTTCTTCATTGACATTTTACTCAATACGATCAGGTACATTTATTCAAAATTGATTTATGTGAATATGTTTCAACTGAATTAGCAAATTAAAGATGTTTAATGTTGTGCCTGACTAACATTCTTTCGTCACACATAAATAGTTTTTTTTAAATCTGATTATGAAATATGACCCTATTTATAAATGATGAAACAATCCTTATGTGATTGTGTTGTGTCATAGTTGTGAATTATGGATAGTTAGAAGCAACATAAGTTATTGATAGTAATGCTTCTCTACTGTTTTATAAGCTTTTGCCCTGACAGAACTACTGTTTGTTTATGATGCATAAGCCTTACACCGAAAGGTACAAAAGGTAAATCGATCAAGAAAGAAAGAAAGAACTACTGTGATGACAGCTGAATAACATTATTTTTCTCTTTTTGAATCACTATAAGTCCTCTTCAACATTTATGTCGAGACAATTATTGTAGATATATTACATTGATTAAATGGTTGCCTTTTTAAACATTTGTTTTTACACAAAAAATATCACTTTTCTTTGTCTTTATTTTGTTATTGTTTAAGTGCCTCTGAAGTGGATTCTAGTGCTATAAAAATGAATTATCATCATTGTTATAAGTTATACACAACTGTATCATTGTATTTTTACAACTAATGCACTCATTGGGACAAGTTGAGGTTGACAGGGCTATCCTTTTTTCTTCTATTTATATGACACAATGGGAAATCAACTTAGATCAACAGTAGTTAAGTGTCCTTGACACTTTTATTGATTATAATTCAATGTGATTTGGAGAGGTCACGTGTTAACAAAGTTTTTGGCTGGGTCATGAAATTGAAATCCAAATTACTTTCTTGGCATGTTGGTGTATCTGTCTTTGTAGATTGAGTCCTCAAATGCCATGGCTTTAATAACGTAATGACAATTTGAGTGTTGTATTGATAATGTAATATTTGTGATTTGATTTTATTCCCCCATCAGAGATGAGATTGCAGGGTGCATCGAGAAAGCTTACAACCAGATTGGTTTGAGTGAGGCTGCAAGAATGCTTTTCTTTGAGTCACAAAAACCTATGAGAACTTATTCAACTCAGGTTGGTGTGAATTCTGTTCATTGACAATTTAACCCTTTCCGCCATTCACATGTTATATTCACCACTTGCGGCAAAATTTTACCCTATGGCTTCTAAAGTGAGAATACCCTCGTTTACCACTCAAGGGTGTTTGGGTTTTTTAAAGCCGATGACTGTTAACTAGAAATTTTGAATATCCTTATTTGCCACTCACAAGTGTATAACACCAACCCTGAGGTACATATTTACTTGCTGTGCCTTTCAATGAATGAAAGGTTTGGCGGATGATTCACCTCTGCATAAGTCATCGGGTAAAAACTCCCTACAATACAATTGTCCAAGAGAACAATATTCATTCGAATGATGAAGAAAAGGATAAATGTTTGATCCAATTTGAAAATCAACATTCGCAAGCAAAGTGATGAAGGAAAGTAAGCATAAGGGGGTTCAGTGGTCTCACAGTTTGTGTTTTGCTGCTGACACTGAAGATACTCAGTTTGATCCCATCTAGATTATAATATATTTCAGATGGAAAATTATCGGGCCGGCTGATGGGATATGTTCAAATGTTGCTGAGTTGAAAACTTGATGTTTCCGAATTATAAAAAACTGCTTCTGGCTCTGTGGGTAGTGGAGTCGAAACCCTGGCCTTTTTGGCTTGGAGGTCCTGTGTCTACACTAGGCACGTTAAAGAACCCACAGCAGTTGCAAAATTGTAAAGAGTAGGGCTGTCAGTTCTGAATAAAGGAAAGAATGCACCCATGATATGTCATATAGCTTTAGTATTTTTAATTAAATTTTTTTCACACTGCTGTAAGCCTTATTAATGATCACACCACTTTAAGAATGTTTGCCCAGACTGCCCATGATATTTGTAATACTCTTAAATTATTTTTTTTCTATTTTCATTATTTTCAGAGGAAATGGGAATTGAGGAAAGACAACTTTTTCTACTTTACTCAGGAAGCCAAAGACATAGACCAGGCGATACCTGCCAAACTATTAGCAGAACAAACTATCACCTATGCTAGAGAACTTGAGATGATTGTATGAATTGTATCATGGCAAATAGGTTTTACTGCTTTTTTTTTTTTGGAGAGAAATGTGTCTTTTTTTTCCCTTCAGTTATTTTTTTATTTGTACAAAAATGTTCAAACATTGATTCCTTATCTCATCCTTTGTCATAAGTATTTGCTGAATGGTCAATTTGCCCTTTGAAAAAGTTGGCTGAATTTGTAAGAGTGATTTGGAAATTTTGGAGAGTAAGTGTGTGGGTGTGGTTTACTTGTTGATGACTGCAGCATTGGAATATTTGAGGAATGTGTGTAGCTTGTATCTCTCCTGAAGGGCAGGTTATTAGGTACTATTAGATACTGATATGGATCATCTTTTTTTTAGCAATAAAGTTGTATTGCAATGGTTTTTGAAGTGTGTGTTGTTTATTGATTTATTTTTCTTAAGTTTTATCCTTCCAATCATTGTTTTAGTGGACTGTTGTGCAGATGGTAGTGGTGATAGTTATTTCTTCCATCCTTTCTGTTAGAGATTTAAACTTTTTTTTTGCTCATAAGTTGAATGCTGGGAGAATGGTAATGGTATAATTTGATTCATGAGTACTGTAGAAGAAGTTATGGGTTTTATTGTTTGCTTTGATTTCTTTGTCTCTTTTTTTGGGGGGAGGGGGTGGTTAAAATCTAAGCATAATTACTGATGGATAAGACAGAAGAATTTGTTAGGAATCATGAAAAATTATTTTGGAACTTGGAACAATCACGTAGGAACTGACCATTAGCAAGCAAAAAAACGTCATAGGGGAGCAAATAGTAGGCTATTCGTTTATATTTGTTAGAATATTAAAATATGACAGCATTTTTATTTTGTTTGTCCAAAGTTAGCATTTCATGCAAATCAAAAGTTTTTTTATGTTTCATTATAAAGATTTTTTTAATTCAGCCATAATATTAGTATTCCCTTGTTTGCCATCTGTTGCTTCCAATTTATAAGGGAATTTAGAAAACTATAACTATAAAACTTAGTATAACCAAGTCCAGGGTTAGTTGTGAATAATGGTCTGGATGTCAGTGACATCTTTCACAAGTAGCTACTGCTGCAAAATAAAAGCTGCCAGTGCCATGGCCGCTAAGAATGCAAAACTGAATTGTAAACAATGCATAATTCACGTCTCCACTAACAAAGGGGATGGAATTTGCAACAGGAGTAACCAGTAATCGATACACTTAGGAGGTTGATGAAAGTAATTATCAAAGGTCCAAGAGTTCAAGCCTAAAAAAATATTAAATAAGGTGTTTGATTTGTCCCCATTTCTTCCCCCCACCCCTTTCCTGCAAGCAGAAAACAGTGCAACATAAGACAGAATGTGAAATATTGTTGACCCACAAATGAGTTAATTCCTTAATCATTTCATTATTATTAGTCTGAAATAAAAAAGGTTGTTCTAATATTGACAATACAAAACTTACATCCAAGGGGCTGCCCTGGTCAAAAAAATTCCTGTTCCAGTTCCAATCTTATGAACAACATTGCAAGTTGTGTTGCTCACAACACAGAAAGGTTTTGAACACACTGGACAGCAGACCGACAAAATTTTCGGTATGATTACGAAATACGTTGCTCTTTCACCATATTTAGGTATGGATTGGTTTCAAACCCCAAACAAGGTACATAACTCAAAAAATACGCAGATGCAAACAAACATGGCTGCTAGAAGAGCCGCGGCACAAGTTGCCGACAGTGTAAAGCGAAAAACCTTCCTGAAGCGGAACATCCCTGCAGGAAAAGCTACACCTGCGCCCCCACTTGGACCTGAGTTGGGACAGGTAATGTTTTACTGGTTGATTTATTTATTTTTTATCGCTTCATTCTCAGTTTATCAATTCAAATGCTGAAGTTGACCTTCGACTTCCAACACTTCGGGTCTAAAAAAAGCGTGAAGTGAAATTAAGTCAACTAAACTTAAACTATAGGCCAAAGCTTTATTTTTATCAATTCTTACTTTTGTTAGATACTATTAACGCCTACTTAGATTTAACAAGTAACAAATAGTAATGTTGATTGTTGACAATGCAGGCTCTCTCAAACATGTTCACTTCTTTTTTTTTTATTAGTGATGAAAAAGCTAGACTCATCTAAATCTAAGCTAGACTGAGACTGAGACTAGAACTAGAGAAGAGACTCTAGTTAGTTAGTAAGTTAGAGTTAGACTTGGTAACTTGGTAGTCTACTTTTACTTTTAAAGTTAAAGACTTGGACGTCTATCTGGCTAGATATCTTAACTTTTGTACTGCCCACTGCCACTGCTTTGCCACTGCTCACCTTGTGGCACCGCCAATAATTACCTACTTTTGTGCTATGCAAAAAAAAACAAAACAAAAACTTTTATTTTTATGCTATGCAGATTTTCCTCAGTGACGACATCACGCACACAAGTAAGCTGCCAACGCAGTGCAGTGGGCCAATAATTTCTGTGTTGATGATGTTATATAATGGCTTTTTGTGGTGCCTGTCAAAGATTGATGAACAATAGAATCTGGCATATATAATATATAAAAAGGCTTGAAAACACATATATATTTGTGAGGGAAATTAATATAATTGATTTCCTGATGTTCTGGATCTCCTTTTATGGTACACACAATCACACAACCTTTTCATGATACTAATTTACTCACAAGTCACGAGGGTATACGTATATCTAGTCATCATAGTCATAGTTCGACAGGGAAAATGTTCACAAATTTTTAATGTAATCAAACACAATTCATTCAAGTATTTTCACATCCTTTACATAAAAAAGTGACAGAGTATAGAAAATAGTCTATATAAACGAGTTATTACCCCACCAAATATACTAAATATAATGAAGTAAACTTGTCATACTGTCAATGTAGTATTGCATGGTTGTTGACATTCCAATTTTCAGAAAACCTTTAGAATAAATAGTCAGAAATATGCATGGTCACATTCACATGCTTTAAAACAGAAAAGAAGACTGGATTTCCAAGATATGTCATAACACAGCTATGCCTACCCACAAAATATGGGACCCGCAGGCACAGATGTGAACATAACGGCAAGTGGGGTGTGATTATATTTGTGACTCATTGTGAATGATTGACGCGAGGTTGGGCAATCTGGGATCATATTTTTGGAACCTGCAGGACTAGAGTTAGTCAAAACCAAGATCATTCTTTTCATTGTTGCCTTCATATATTTCTTGTAGTCTAGACCACCTATCCTATGCCTATATATACTATACTAATACTATAGTATGAATAGAATCTAACTACTTTTATAATATTAATTGGTAATAATTATTTATATAGCACCTAAAATATCCACACATTTAAAGTGTTCGGTGATGCTGTACACAATCACAAAGCAAGGCAGAATAAAAACATTAATAATGTCCCATAGACAACTATGGACAATAATGCTCCAATACCCATTTCTAAACTAAGACTAAGAAGAGGGTTATTTGCGATAGTGACATACCCGCAGATCTTTACAGTGGGCATCCAAGACCTGAAGGTACTAAAGTTTCACAATTTAGCCCCTTTTATGAAGCAATTGATGTGTTACAACAGAAAGATTGAAAGTGGAGGAAAAAGAGTGTCACAGTACGGCCATGATGACATTGATGCCACTTCATGTTTCATTCACTATTTACAAAAGATCATTGCTGTTTTCAAATAAAATTTACCGTTATAATATTACTGATCATGGAGGTAATGATAATGCTGTCCTAATATGCATGTATTGTCCAGTAAGCCTGTTTTCATACTTGATCCAACCATATCTAGTAGTTTCTTAATGTGTATGGATGTAACATGAAACAGACAACTTATGGTTTATCACCCCTTGGATAGGATACTGGTCTATTCACAAAGCTGCCAACTGGTTTGGTTGTCATGATTTTACAGATTTAAGGGTATCACTAGCGGTTACATATCAATCTCTCTGTTTTTTATCTGAATTTAGTAAAGCACATCTGATTGAGGAAGGGTCCTTGAATTTTAAGAACAAATGCCCTTGAAAAATTCTAAAAATAACCTGGAATTTTGTCATTCCAATTTTCTAAAGACAGGTAACCGTTAGATGAACCACGGTAATGAGGACCATGAAGTAACCTTTTTTTCATTGACCCACTGTTTGTTTATGAATACATCTTGATTTTGAGGAGCATTGTACATAACACTAGATGAGGGTTACTTGATTGTGTCATGAATTGTTTTGATTCACATCCAAATTCATTAGAATAGCATATATTTCTAGTTTTAAGATAGAACAAGACGATTGCCTCATTAAGAATGAATCAGTGATATCATTTAGTCTGAAATTTCTCCTTTGACTTGACCTACTTGATGAGAGTTATACAAAATGTTATCTTTTAAGGCACATTCTCATTCTAACATGCATTGTCAAATTCACAAATCCTTTGAGCACAGCACATCTTCCCAGTTTCTTAAATATGCATATTTTGGTCGTGTTTATTTCATCTATTCTTGAAATTTCAGG
This sequence comes from Dirona albolineata, assembly GCA_031763155.1. Classification (NCBI taxonomy): domain Eukaryota; kingdom Metazoa; phylum Mollusca; class Gastropoda; order Nudibranchia; family Dironidae; genus Dirona; species Dirona albolineata. The sequence goes on from JARFNW010081233.1 coordinate 7,609, forward strand.
TTCCTCAAATAAATGTGTATCTCATCCCAGGTAGTTTAAAGAATTCATGATGCCCTGTATAACACCCAACTTCATTATTATTGTGTCCATGTTGCAGATGCAAGTTCAGATTGCTGCATTCTGTAAAGATTTCAATGAGAAAACATCCCACATCAAGCCTGGTATTCCAATTCCTACGGAAATCTTAGTCAATGTGAGTGAAAGATACTGTCCAAAGTCTCTCCTACTTTCCATATGATTTATATTTTGAGGGTGTGATGATGAACGGTTATATGTATGTAGACTGTTACTTTCTGTTTTGAAACAATGACTGTATGGCACACAATTTTCTTCACTGATCAATAATTTTACCTTGCTTTCCATATTCTGAAAATTGTAGTAGTATTTTCTTTAACAAAATAGATAAAAACTTCAAACATATATCTTATTTTTCAGCCTGATAGATCATTCAATGCCAACTTCCTGAAACCCCCTGTATCATATTTCCTAAAGCAGGCTGCAGGTAGCGACAAAGGAGCCACAAAGTCTGGTAATAATATTGATTTATGATATGTTACTTCTATCCTTGTTCAATTTTATATCATTTGTTAAGGATGAAGAGGGGGCGTGGGGTGGGGGTGATCCTATCTAAAATGTTTTGACTTCTAACTTGAGAGACATCATTGTTTTCATATCATTGGCCCTTTTCGATTTTTTATTAATTTTTTTGCTTTTTTGAAAATACAGAAATACAATAGATTTTATCATCATGTTTATCTTAAACACAAATATGTCAGTTATACATAAAATATACATAGAATTGCTTACGTTGCCTTTTTATGAGTAAAAGGGTTGGTAGTTTTGCCTTGATAAAAGATGAAATTGCTGATTTCGTTATAAAATTAAAACAAATTTTACCCTTTTCTCATCATTTAGTAGCAACTTCCTATACTATGCATATATATTATAATAAATATGGTACCATTCGTCTCCAGGCCACCAGATCGCTGGCATGATCACCCTGAAACATGTGTATGAAATTGCCCTCATCAAGTCACAAGATCCTTCCTTCGCCTGTCACACATTGGAACAAGTGTGTAAAACCATTATTGGACAAGCACACGGAATGGGAATCCAGGTAACACTTGGGTGCATTTTCCTAACCAAATTTGTATAATTAGAGAACATCCTATTCTGATCGCCCTTACACACGTAAAATGGCTTTTGGCTATCATGAAAATTTTTATAAAATTTATTAATGGTCACCATTAGGGCTATGCAGATGACGTACAATTTTAGCTTCTGGGAACAAGCAATTTTAAAATGATATTCGTTGTTTCATTGTTGATTCTAGACAGGCAAAAATCACTTTATGGAAAGTCTGCACTGAATTGCACCAGAGAAATGGAAATTTTTCTAAAAACGAGGACCCGATGCAATGAGTCCATTTAAAATTTGTAAATAAAATGTCGGTTCGGTGAAATGAAAAAAGATTCATGCTGTAATTATCAAGGAACATTTGCTCAGTAATTTTAGTTTGTTTTTTGGTTTTTTTATGTACGCTTTAAGTCATATATTGACATGGGTACGAAATAAATGAATAGGGAAAGGGCATTGATGGTAAACAGAATAGTTTGTTTGTTTATTAAGTCCCCTTTATACAACAGAACGCAGTGTAGGGGCCAGCCATGTGACAAATGGAAGTAAATCCAAATGACACTGAGGACTAACACCACTCATCGCCTTACAAATGGCTAGAAAGACTGCATCAGGAATATAAAGACGAGCAGGTGATAAGCCCACTGCGTCCAAATACCTTTACCAGTAAATTGGAAAACAATGTACCATGATGTCCATACATTTTACAGATAAACACTGCTGTCACCCCTGTGGATATTCTTCAGTTACAGGACACCTGGGCATATCAACAGAATAGTAGTAAGAAAATGTTGCAGTGCCAGTGAAAGACTATTAAGAATAGAAAAAGATTGCTGATGATAGCAGTGTTAGAGCCTATGCCTGCAGTGGCAATATTGCCTTGCCGACAACAGCAGGCAGATTCGTTAATAGTTGGTAGAGAGTCAGATTTTGTTACCCATAAGGCAGTGTTTGTGTTGCAAGCCTGGGTTTGACCCCTGCTTTTAGCAATCGTTTTTCTATTGATCTTTATTGCCTCTCAACTCTCACTTGTGTTGCAACATTTTCCTACTAATATATTGACTTGACTTGAAAGCGTGGATATTTTTTCAATTTTCTTTTTGTATACGCATATTATTTCCTCAGGTGGTCAGAGGCCCCATAGACTTGGAAGAATACAAACAGTTCAAAGTGCAACGAGCGGAAGAAGTGGAGCAAGAGGAGAAAGAGTTGGAGGAGTTAAGATTGTCCAAAATGTTAAGATTGTAGTCAATGTTGTGTATTATGTAAGATTGTGGTGTGTTGGCATATTTATGTGTGGATGCACTGTGTCAAACATTCATCAAAATTCAAACTAAAGGACATCCACTTCCAGGGATCCATTATCTAAGGAATGTGTGAAATAAATACAACAGAAAAGAATTGGAACAGTGTCAATTTCCTGTCACAGGACTCCTGTGTTTACAATATTTGAGATTTAAAGGGAGTATGTATGTGTGTATGTATTGAATCACAGCATTCAGTTTACAACATCACTAGAACTCTCCTCAGGTCTAAAGGTCTAAAAGAAATGGCGACCCTAATGAAATGAAGTTTGCAAACTAGCATTTTAATTTTAATTAATGGAGGAAATATGCATCAGGGCATATTTGACATCATCATAACCAAACTCAATATCGTTTATGCTGTAGGCATTGTCTATCAGGTTTTGTTTCACACATTTCAATTACATTTGTTTATGACACAACATAATTAGGTATGATGTTCTATAATATAGGAGAATGACTATTTCTGTTGCCTTTAGTATTGCATTACAATTGATGTTGCTATTTTATGATTTCTCTCAAAGTGGGAGGTGTGATTACATGTACATTGTATATTATATATACAAAGAGAAAAAGAAAGTAATTTTCATGGTTATAAGATGTGAACTTTGAGGAGTGTTGTATCACATTGTCCATCACGTATGTGTGAAGACTGTCTGAACATTAATTTTGTTGTAATTGAAATTAGTCAGTATTTTCCTCACATTTTGCTTATCACCGCAGTCATGAAATTGGGCATTTCATTCAATTTGACAAAAATTGTCCCACTTTCTTTTAGGGCTGAGGGGGTAAACACCCAGGCGACAGAAAAATTGTTTGTTGGTCATGTTCTTAATATTATGTATGTGTGTGTATTGGATCACTGAAGTAAGTATACAGCAGCCTTTTGATTCTCACTATATCTCCTTACAACTAAGGTCAGAAAGAAGTGACAACCCTAATGAAATATAGTTTGCAAACTGGAATTTTGATAAAGGGAGGCAATATCCACCAAGACATATAAGTAAGGACTTATAATATGGCATATCAAACTCAATCTTTCTTTTTTTTTTTCTGTAGTCATCTATTTTTTGTTTTTTTACACATTTCAATAACTTTGTTTGTCCTGTTGTTCATCAATCCAATGGTGTTCAGACACATACAGTGGATCATTGTGTTCAATGACAGCGGAAATACCAAGACCTCAGCAATAACAGTATTAGAATTAGAATGATGACCCTATACAATGAGAGCCTTGCTAATAACTATATCAAAGTCCACTGTATTTTCCAGCTCTTACATGCAGTCATGCATAGTGATGAGGCACATGTGCTTACTTGCAGCTTTTCTGTGCATTGTCTGTGGCTGGGCCTAGAGCTGTCCCTTACAACTTACACTCTGCTTTTGTGTTCTTAACATGTTAATGTTACATCTTTGGATGCCAAATCAAAAATACAAATTTTGCATTGGAGAAATTTAAAAAAATAAAAAATTGTAATTTTCTAGCTGACTGCCAGCCAGTATTTGGTTTTCATCCCAGTTGTTTGTTTCATCAACAGACTGAATTAGAAAAACAGTCTTTTTTAGTGAGTCAAATAGCTAATAGTATTTGATATGAATTATTAATCAATGTGGTTTCTGCTATAATGTGGTACTGAAATAGAATAGATTTGTTCGCAAGAAAAGCAAGATTTGACATTGTCGTCACACTTTGCAATTGGTCAGCTTAATTTTGCTTATTCTGTGATTGTTAACTCTTGACTCGTCAGAATACACAACAATTCATTTGATTAGATTTGGCTTTAAAATAATCTAATTGATTTGGTGGGGTTTTTTTCATGTTTGAATTTTTGTACATAATGTATTTAATAGCATTTTGACCATTATGAAGGTAATAAAACACTATTTCAAATAAAGTATGATGTCAATTTGTTTGATGTAAAGAGTATTAATAACAGATAATAATTCTATGCTTGACCCTCAAGTACCTTAGACCTATCACTATCACACATCCTAATACAGCAATTGGTCACCATCTCTTAGTGTGGTGTACAGTGAGGGTAAGTAAAAGCAAAGAAATGGGCTAGATCATTCATATTTGTGAGCTAGAACATTCAACTTCAGTACCAGATCGCAAAATGAGACCAGCTCCATGACCAGCCCTATATTAAGCTAATTATCATGCTGTTCAGCTCGGCTGTTTGCCCAGTAAAACAATTTAATGTTGACTTAGTCTTTCACACTCAGCTTTTTAGTTAGCAAGTGAGGCCATTGCCAATTAGGCATGCATACAATTAATTAAAATTTAGTGACTCAAACTAAAAGTAAATTTCTCAATTTTTATTATACCCAGAAGTAAACGTATTGCTGAAACGAAACACCATTTAGGCCAGAAATCTCGCTTTACTAATATTTGAGAGGATGCATTGGTCTCACGGTTTGTGTTCTGCAGGAGGCAGGTACTGAGTTTGATACCCAGAATATATTTCCGCTGAAAAATGATCAGTTCAGCTGATGGAGAATGTACAAATGGTGCTGTGTTTGAATGACTATGATTCTGAATTATAATCCCTGCGTCGCCTGGCTTCATGGCTATTTGAGTCAGACGCTTGTCAAGAACCAATGGCAGTTGCAAAATCGTGGCTACTATCCTGGTGGCTGAATTTGATCACCTACGGTACTTGTCTTTGATTCTTGATCCAAAGCGCTACCAGTGCTAACTTCTATAGAACTGGTCCCTGCACAGCAGAATAAAAGGGAATTGGTAAGAAAGAATGGGCCTAAAGGTAAAAGGCACTGTACTTAGCATTGAAAACTCTTGAAGAACACTTCACTCAAGTCTACAAACCTTTAAAACTTATTTTGTCAAGTTTTCTCTGACGTAAGTGAGTAAAAATGATTATAAATCAAGAGCTGTTCATTCCAAAACATCATTCTTGTAAAATTTTCAAAGGGACAACTTTCATTTTCCAGGTAAAAGTCCGTTAAATTTTAAAACTGGGTCTTCATTACTGTTCTTTGAATTAATTTGTTTTGATTCATTCATAAGCACATTAATTAAAAGTGTTACAGTTACAGTACAGTGCTTTAACAAAAGTATCTTGATCATTTTTCATGAGCTCACCGTTTTAAACAAGTCTGAGAAAAATGAGATCTCAGGAATATCCAGACATTTTGAAATCCATGTGATGATGAAAACCTTGGGAATATCAAGACATTTAAAAATCTGTGAAAGTGTTACAGTGGTGCTTCATGTTTAACGGCATCGGAAATAACGAGAACTCGGGAATAACGAGACTTTTTCAAATCCCCG
>JARFNW010081344.1:0-13338 GCA_031763155.1 Dirona albolineata
AAGCACTGCATGCTGCTGTAGCAGAGACCTCTAAGTCTGAATACACAAAATTATTGAAATCATTACTGATATCCTTCAAAATAAATTGAATGTATTTTACTAGATAGTGTTATCTTATCCCATCTCTTCTTTAAATTTCCATTTAGACAAGTGAAGAGGCTTTTTCAACAAAATGGGAAGATTTGAAACGCAGGTTCCCAAAGGCAACTCCACCTCTAGAATATGGTCTTCAGGTTCATCTTGATCAAACAATTGGTAAAAACAAAAGAAAAGTGAACTTGTGATTAGTGTAAACTGTGAACTAATCGGTATGCTGTTAACCCTTTATTATTTATCTTTTTCATCTTAGTCATTGAAACAATCAGCTACATCAGTATCCCCTGAAACAGATTTGGCTTATTAAAGTTTTCTAATTTTTATCAATTAGAATTTGCGATTGTTGTGCTGGTTGTTATTAAGTTACGTGTTTGAGTCTCGTGACCCATGATATGCTTCACTAATGAACATCTTAAATGATGATTGTAAGAAATGAGAAGCAAAGAGGGAATATAAGAGGCTGCATGAGGTAGAGATGTGGTCAAATATTTTTTAAACTAACCTCTGACGGGTATTTATGTAGCTCATAGCTACGTCTCTACGATTTCTTTAGATGTTACGTATCTAATCCAGTGACCATTCAAATTCATTGGTCTGAATCTTTTTAATTACATTTCTGTAATACACTCTTATCTAAATATCTGGAGGGATGCTAAGTGTTTGGTGTATGATAGAAAATCATGAAATATAGAATAGTAAGACAGAATTTCTTCAATGAAGTTGTTGAACATTTATCTTGAATATTGCTTGCTTGATGGCTTCTATTTATTTAAAAAAAAAAAAATTATGCATGTCTCCAATCTTAGAATAAAATGTTGAGACTTTCCTCTCTTTTTTTTTTTCAAGGGCACGTGAAAGCATCTGAAAACACATTAGAAACAATCAGAACCCTCTGTAAAAATTTAGAGGATCTGAGCCTTGAAAATGTGATGGTTAAGACAGCCAGAGGTTTTTTGGCCTTCTATCAAAACAACTATATGCAAGCCAGAGATTTCTTGATTGGTAAGTTATTGATTTTTTTGTTCTTGTTTATGTTTTGAAAGGACGACTAATGAGTATTGCCTCTTGTCATCTGCATTTTTTTTAAAATTGCTTTTTCTCGTTTTTATTCTCCATCTTTTTTTAGAAATTACATCAAAATGTTTTTTTCTTTAGAAGAATAAGGAGACAAATTTTAAAAGATTCTTGTTTGTTTGTGACAATTGTACTTTCTTACAATTTTCTATCTAGTTATGATATAGCTAATTATGTGCCCAGTTTCAGCTGTACAAAAGAAAAATGGAAATTGAGTTCATTTTCTAAGGATTCTTGGAACTGCCTGCGAAAGGACATTAGCTTCATTATCATGTTTGGCTAGTGCTGGTCTGCATGTTATCTGCGTCATGCTCTTTACCTTCAATTGATCATTAGCATAGATTCCTACGAGACCTGAAGACTTAGAATGATTACTGTTGCTCAAGCAATGTAAGTTTTTAGTTTTGGTTGAATTGGTTGTTACAATTCCTCTTCAGATGTTTCTAGAACCAACATCAGTGCTCAGTATTATCTTTGTCAAGCCTACCTCAAGCTCCACGATCTTACAAGATGTTTGAAGGCTTGTTCCACAGGTAATTGTTTTTCACTTTTACAATAGTTGTTTTCCTATTTGATGGGTTTAGCTGTGTTCAGATCCATGTATCTTACGTTAGACAGGAAAGGGAGCAATCAACCTATCTCGTTATGTAGAAATCTTTGGGAGGTATACAGCTTACACGTTGCAGAGGATTTTTTGTTTCATTCCAGGATTTAAACAATTTAAAAAAAAAAATTTAGACTGAATTACTTTAGATATACGTTTATTTGAAACAAAATAAGAGAAAAATCTCTCAGGTTTCTTGTTGATTTATATTACTTATATTGTTCTCGCTGACTTCTTGAAATGCTTCTTTGATGTTTTCGCAGGTCTTGAAATCTATTCAGACCCGAGGGCTGTCTTGTGTTATAATGTAGAGCTTGTGGAGGACATGTTCAAATTGACACAAGCAGAGGCACATAGACAGGTGGGGTCAGAGCAGGACCAGGAAACGTCTTTGAAAATACTGGAGCAGGTTAGTGTTAAAAATGTGATGAAAATGTTGGTTTGGTTTATTTTTGGCTGAAGTATTGCAACTTAGCTCTTTTTGAAATCGAGATACAAACGTATGATGGATGGTCAGCTTGTTGCTTGACTAGTATTTTGAAAATGAAAGCTTATATTATAAATTCTACTAGAATTCTACTAGAATTATATGAACTTTGTAGAAAAACAGAATTCATTCTTTTTTTGGACGCTTATTGGTCTCTATTATAGTACCAAACAAGGTTTATTGGCATAGTGGGCTGATCCCCTGCTGGCCTTTAAATCTTGATCAATAGATTTCCCAGCTCTGTATTAGACCATGTGTACTAGTGGGGCACAGACTTGCACTTAACCTGGATACGTTTTAGCTATCGATGCGTTATGCCTTGTACACTATCCTCGGCCAGACTCAGAGCTGATCCCTACACTGTTTTATTACGGTACTATAGGGAACCGATAACAAACAAATTTTGAAGAAAATAGAAATATCATGTATTTTTGTTTTGTTTTTGTATGAACAGATTGAGGACAGAAGGCATAATGAGGCACTCATCATCAAATCCTATTTGTTTTTGGACCAAGGCAGGTTGAATGATGCTCAGGTAGAATTATCTTTTGTTGTCTGCCATGATTATTAACTGTTGCTTTATAATACGTGCAAAGTTAAAAACTCCTCGTTAAATATTTCAGCGAGTAAGAAAATATACAGTTATAATTGAGTTATGAAATAAATTTACTGATGGGAATATGGATGAAATGAAATAGATTTGTATGACATTGGGAACTCCTCACTGCATGAAAAGTATGCTTTTCATAAAATTTTGAGCGGGAAAACAAAAAAAGAAAAATAAGCACACTAAAATCAGTGAGATGTGCTTTTTGGATTGTTTGATTAAAATTGCTATTTAAAAGAAGTCATGTTTCTTGCTTATTGACATCGATTTTTATATTTTCTTGAAATTTGTTCAGAATGACAATGATAATTATTGCATTTCTTTTTTTGATTAATCAATGTTTTATTTCATATTTAGTTAATCTGTGTTAACAAAATAGTTTTTTTTTAAACCAGAGTTGCAGTCAGTCTTTGCCACAGGAGGAAGTGGAAATGAAAATGTTAAGTGCCACCATTTATATGGCGCAGGAACAGTTCACCAAAGCTATTGCTATGTGAGTTTATTTTATAATATTGAAGCTTTATGTGCTGTGAAAATAGGCATGCTGTGAAATTATTTTTTTATAATTTCAAAACGCAACATGGCAGAGGGTAGCATTTTTCTGAAACCCAAAATGGTGTCTCAAACGTGTAGAATATTTATAAATTCTTTGAAAACCTATTGTGTAACTTATTTTTTAAAAGTTCATTAGTTAATCGTTGATCTGGAAATAAAAGTACAATATTGAGAAATGTTAGGTTACGAGCATTTTTAAATAAAAAATATAATGTAATGTAAATGTACATTTATATAGCGCTTATTCACGATCATCACAGGGCTCTAAGCACTTTATGGTTGCTCTGGGAAAGCAACAGAACACTCAATACGCTACATACAGCCTGTTAGGTGTGAATGCAATTTTTTTGGACGAGGACAACGCTGCTTACATTATTATCATTGTCATTATTGCCCTACTAATATTAACTACATTGGAGAATGATTACCGATTTTAAAGAAAGTTATTTATTATATACTCAGTCTTCAAGATGTTTTGAGCGAGGAGCCAGAACATGCGACAGCCACATTGAAGAAGGGAATTGCCCTGTGGGAACTGAGGGATTCAACTGAGATTGAAAATGCAAAACAACAATGTTTCACTTTACTACTGAAGGTTTGTGAATTTTTGTTATATTTGATGGCTTGTTTAGGGTTTTTTGTGGGGTTTTTTTGGTTCGGGGTCTTTTCCCCTTCCAATCACATGACTGTCATAGAGGCAGTGTAAACTGGCAGTGTAAACTAACATCACCTTGTTTCAAGTGCTACAAATGCAAAGTATAAATAACAATTTTCATAAGTTTCTCATAAGAAAAGATTTGATACAGTTTAAAGATGCATTCAATGGTAGTTACAATTCCCTTATGATATGATCTTATGAATGTTTATATCACACACTGTGCATGCAGGTTAATAGGTTGGGGTTTTTTTTATCTCCTTATTGAAACTTAGAACTGAATACTACTTACATTTTTTTAATGAAACCAAAGATTGTATTTATAGTTTAATCATACTGTGCTTCTATCTCTATCACTCAAGTACTTCAGGTTGTAGAAAATTATGAGCAATTTAGAATATTTCATTTTAGGGTCAGTATGTAACATTCATTTTTGTCTTTGTATAGATTGAAGAATGGCGGTAGTGATCATATTACACAGTCAGCATCACAATGTTTTCTCACAGCCGACATCGTTAACAGTTGGATTCCAAAGTGTAACTCTCAATAAATGGAATCAGTGCAATATTATTGAATTTGTTCTTATTTTGCAGCTCAGTTTAGTTTTTCTTTGCCTTTTTAAAAACTTTTCTGCGTATTTTCTTATTCTTCAGGCGGCAAAGCTTGATCCATACAACTCACAGAGTTTTCTGTATCTTGGCCATTTCTATAAACAAGTTCAAAAGGACTTGAAGTGAGTTCCTGTTTAGCATTTGTGAGAAAGTTTTTTACTATATTGTCAAAAATACTAATATAAAAGGGACTTTATTCTTTCTCATTATGGTAATGATATAGTAATGATATAGTGAGAATGGTGAAATGAGAATATACGAAGTAATTAGAAGCAATTGGCTTTATCTTAATTTTAAGTATGAATTGATTACGAGACCGCATCTATCAAAATTCTTTTTTTTAAATTTCCAAAATACATTAGAATATAGTGGCTGTGATTCAAACAAAATGGGTCAGCATGGGTTGAATTCTGATTATAGTCTCCTCATCTGGTGAAATCTTCTTTCAGCAAAGCCAGTCGGTGTTACAGAAAATCGTATGATTTGAATCCTGCTTGTTATGATTCTGGCTGTGCTTATGTGGATTCTCTGTTGGACCAACAGGACCAAGTAAGTGTCTCAGTCAACAATCTTGTCACCAATTCTCATTGGTCTTTTTAAAAAAAGAATTACTCAACCTTTTTTTTTTTTTTTTTCATCAGAAAAAGTGTCAATTTTCATTCTCAGCGGAATCATACATTAGATAGAGAAATATGATATCAAAATGCACAGTCAAAGTTTGAACATAAAGGATATAGCACAGAGTCGGGAATGATGGATGGTTGCTTGTACGGCCAGAAGTGAAGGTAATGGGAATAGATATAAATATGCCAACTGCATTTGACACTGTCGAAAGAGAAGGGTTGTTGACACCATCAGTTGATGTCAATGAAACCATATGATTCCTTTCCTGCAATCGGCGTTTAAGTCAATGGCTCGATTATCCATCAAGAAACATTTTATCAACAGTATTCAGTATTAGAATGTTGCAGGGTCATAGTCTAGGACTCATGATATTTATAGTGGTGTATGTTTAGTGTAGTAGTATGTACTTTTTCTTTAAGTTTGGTTTCACTGACGATCATGTTATACAACCTCTTACAAAACTTTTAATCTTGTTACCTGTCTCACTCTCAGACTCAGGCCGTGGATATTTTGAAGGCTGTCACCTCCAAAGCTCCAGCAGGAAAGTAAGAAGCGTAATATTTCATCAATTAGAACTAGAATCAAGTTTGTTGCTTTTTTATTTCAATCTGCAAAAAACAAAGTCTGCAATCTTACATCAGTGGTTTATGTATTTTATAGTAATCACACCAATTATATAGAGGTGTTCCCTGTTCCATTTTTATTTGGAGGGTACTCTAGTAACATGTGTAGTTAGAATCTGGAGTAGTCGTAATGACCTGCCGAAGCTATGTTGACTTGAGGGAAAATATAGAGTAAGTAAATTATCTTCAGTGACATTTAAACCAAAGGCCTTTTGTTGAAACATCACTACTTTGTTCTGTTAATCATTGAAGATGATTTACATACTCTGTACTTAGAATTTGTATGTTTAAATTCAATTCCAAAATTTGATATGGTCTCATCAAGTTGAATTTTCAAAGGCAAATAAGCAATGTGAATGTAGTTATTAGTATTTATAGAATTTGAAAGACGGATGGGTCTATTATTTGAATTACATCCCTTGATTGAGAAGGAGAGAGAATTATACTATTTGTTATGTTTTTCAGCTTTTGATATGGCTGTACAAGTGTCAAAGGGGTGCTAATGTGAACCCACAAACAAACAAAAAACCCAAAACACCAACAATTGTGAATTCATTTGATAATAACATTTTCATCATACACTTCTCATCTTATTGATGCGATGTTTACAGGGCAAAGTGGGCGTGGCTGAGACTGGGACTCTACCAGATGAAGCATGAGGACCCCAGCAACGCCATTACTTCATTACAGTCGGCTCTGAGGGCTGATCCAAAGGACACGTCAGTTGGTTTTGTCATTTTATAAAGAGCAGCATTTTGTTTTATGTTAGTTTTAAGAAATAATTAAAGATATTGTTGGGGTTTTTTTTATGTAATCAAATTCTGACAGTGTTGAACATTTTTTTTTTAATTCTTCTATTCATCTTTGTATACCTTCGATTTAGTGATTAATTATGGTATTTTACAATGATATTTGATTACTATAGAATCATTTGGTGTGTCAGATATGTTTTAGAAAAAAATTCAACTCCTTTACCTAACTGGCTTCTTTATTTTTATATTTTATTTTTTTTGTACGCCTTTTTCAGCCACGTGTGGGAGTGTCTGTCTGAGGCATATCTCCATAGAGGTAGTTTGACTGCTGCTCTCAAAGCGTTCACCAAGGCATCGGAGGTAATCATACAACATATATAATATACTTACTTACTTAATCCTCTTGGTGCCATAGGCCACATAAGGGATTTCCATTGCAGTCAGTTGGCCTCATTCATAACACATATTTGTATATCTATTTTATCCATTTTTACATCGAGGCTATATAAATGGGTCATAGCCATGTCAAGCGCAGGCATTTTACATCCAACCCAAAGATTATGATAACTGAATCAATCTAACCCATAAACTATGTTTTACACCAATTTCATCCCTTGGATTGGGTATATATATATATATTAGAACGTGATTTGATTTGATATCCACCAATCCCCCTCGTGTGAGAGATATTTTGGTGTCATTTTATTGGATTGCAATTTTAAACAATTTTTACACAACGTTGTTCCCTTTTGATTGCATGGAGGATGGAGTTTTTCATTCTTATCTTCATGTTTTGTTTTTTTTGTTTTTTTCTTCCTTTCAGTTGAATCCTGAGTCAACATACTGCTTGTATCAGTGAGTATTACACTGTTCTCATTACACATTTTATTATTGTTCAGCCAAATCACTGTCATGTTTTTATAGTAAGACTTCAATCATCTAAAGTTTGAGCTATTGAACAAATTTGATTACAAAGTGGTTTCATGTAATAAATGGTGGAAAAAATATTATAATTTACTGAATCATTTAAAGGACAAAAATTGACATTGAAAGTCCATAAGCAACATAATATGTTATATATCAACGAGCCTGAAAATATGTTTTGCCTATGAAAAAAAAAATCATTTTGACTACTCGCTATTGCATTTTCAACCTTATAAAGGTGCGATAGATTAACCGTCATTGTTATTTATTTTTCATCAATTCCCTTTTCAGGATTGCCAACATCAAACAAACCCTGGGATTGTTGCCTGAGGCCATTGCAGAATATCGGATTGCTTTGGAGAAAGAACCTACTTATGTTGCGGCTCTCAAAGGTAGATGTTGTCATTTGTTTTATTAATGATGATATATCTATCACAGAAAGGTACAAAAGGTATTGAGAAAGAAAGAAAGAAGGGATATATTGGTGACGATAATGATTGGCATTAGGAATGAGTTTTTCTTGAGAAAACATTTCAGGATGCATTGCAGTCATATAATAGAGGTAGAAATTAAGCACTTCAAGTTGGTCATTGATTTTAGCAAGTAAATATGAAATAAAGAAATCAATTGAAATCCAGCATCCAAACACAATACCTATAATAACAGACCCCAACTCAGCCTCAGTTTAAAAATATATAATAATTTCTTTGAATAGGCTCGCAGAGACAAGATGTTGCAAAGCCTTTGGGGCATTTAAAACAATTACGTTTTACAGTCTAATAATCAATTCTTTCTCTCACCAAAATCCAGTCTTAAAATATTAATATGGGAGTGACAGGACATGTATAGCATCGTACATGATACAACTTTTTAAAGATGTTTTCACTGGGGAGGCCAGTTTCCAGTAGCCAATTTTAGAGAAAAGTAGAGGCATAGGTAGCTACTCAGTAACATTTCCCCGTGAGATGTTATTCTAGTTTGTTCAAACAGCATTCTACATAATGTTGTCCAATCCTTTCATTTGGTCAGGTCTAGGGGACAGTCTGATTCTGTTGGCAAAACAGAATTTGCATCATTGTCTGGATGGGATGGCACAAGATAACATTGAGGAGGCGGTGGCTGTCTTGACCAGGTCAGTGTTCCTCCCATCTCCCCTTCCTTTGCGGGTATCTAAGGGGCACTCATGGTAGAGTCGTCCTCCTATATTTCAATCTGTTGACTCCATCCACTCTCATATTTCTCCCCAGGGCTAAACAAAAATCTATCCTTTATTTATGAGAAAAGAAAAAAAGAAATGTTACAATTTAATCTTAACTTTTTACAACAATTGTGGTTTACCAGGGTAAAAATACATAGTGCAATGAAGTTGTTAATATGTCAGTAAAGATATTTCTGAGGAATGTTTTTCATATTTGTCAAGTCAAGGATGAATGTCTTGCTTATGAAATATGATGCATTTGAATTTTATGACTGAACATATTAGGTTAATTTTAGGTATGCCGTACTTGTAGGTGTAGAAGTACCTTCTCTTTAAAGGTCATCCCAGTTTTTATTGTTTTGTGTTGATTTATTGATCCATTACAATAATATTTAGTCCTCTCCACTTAATCGCAATTCAGTCAAGCGCAACTGTTACTTAATTTCAACTTTTTTTCAGGTAAAAAAACCCAGAATTCTGTATGAATGTTCTTGATTTATCGCATCACCTGCTGCTTAATCACAACTCGATGAGAGCTTATCTGTTGAAACCATACAACAAAACATTTTGATCCAACACAAATTTTTAAGACTAACCTTATCGGCTGACATTTAAAAAAAGCATCTCTGGTCATTTGCTCAGGTTCAGCACAAATAGTAATGTCTCAAGTGTTCTGGCACGTGAGTGAATAGTGACAAGAGGTGACCTCAGATGATGGCTTCCTTTGACTAAAATGTCGTCTTCCGAACATTTTCATCAATTCCTCTTAATCACAGCTTTGGATAATCGCAACAATTTTTCGATTCCTAATGAGTTACGATTAATTTAAGCGGAGTGAAACTATATTTATCAAGTATTTTCAAGTTAAAGTTAATCCGTCATAAAGTAATAGATGTTGCTCAATATGATGTGAATTATATTCATTACTCATGTTTGCACTGTTTGATTTATCCTGTTCCTCCATTCATTTTAGAGCTGCGAGTCAGAGACCAGACTTTTCCTGTGTGTGGAAGCTGATGGGAGACAGTTGTACCCTTGTCTCTTGCCTGGCTTCGGATTCTTACAGGTTGATAGCCAAATATAGAAATCACTTAGGTTGAAAATAAGGTTGCAACATGCCAATAGGAATTTACCAGTCCAAAGGGCATCACAGTTGAATGCAAAATTTAATTGATTTTGATACTTCAGGAATAGCAAGAGTAAGAACAAATTGTGGGGAAAGTGAGTCTAAATCACTTGTCTTAAAAGACAAGATGGTTAGAAGATTTTCCCCACCCAGCAACTTGACCATGCTTTTTGGGAAGTACCGAAATAAAATCATGAATTACCTTATTCATCACTGGAAAGTTGTTTGTCTCAGTACTTTTTACTGACAATAGACCGATCTCTGGGAAATGGAAAACCCAAGCAAACGTTTTTCACCTACTGAGCAGGCACAGGGTCAATCTCATTTTAGTGACATTCATTTTTCCTGTTGCTGCTCATTGTTGGCTTTGCTTTCCAACCACAATCAGCTATTTGAGTTTTGGTACATTTTATGTTTCTGAATGTGTGTGGCATTAAATATAAGCAACATGGTTTGGGAATTATTTTTTTTCTCCAGTTTTGCAAAGCAAAAAGCTAAACTGGATAGAAAAATAATAATTCCCTAAATATATATTTTTTAAACTCTAACTATAATATTACTTTAAATGAACAGGATCCCCAGTAGGTTGCTTCAAAAGAGCTCTGATGGTCAGCTGGTTACACAAGTCACAAAGGAAAATATGTTGCAAATTGGTAGCAGGTATGTTTATGTGAGACATATATCTAGTTTTAATATTGGTTTCTGGATGGAAAATGCCTCTTAATAGGAATGTCGGGCAAGGAAAATTTCTAACTTTTGTCAAGGGAAATTGTCTTTTCTAAGATTTGTATTAAAGTATTTCTAGTTGAAAATAGTAATTTAAATTTTGAACATAATTTATTCAATGCAGTACTATTTTTCAATTTTCTTTCAATGACTTTCTTATTTAAAAGCATGTTTTTTGTTGGGTTTTATTGGGTTGCTTTGTTTTTGGTTCTTGCTAGTTTGTTCTCTTCTTTACTCTTTCTCTGTGTAGCTCTAGGTTGCTTTCTCTGCTGACACTAATGGCCATGTCCATCGACTCTATCACATTAACAGAAAAAACAGATGCTCTGTCATTACTGTTACTCACATCACAACTAAGTAATATGAAGAAAATAAATTAATAGATTAATTGATTAATTAATTAATAATAGATAAATAGACAAATAAGATAAAATAGATAAATTCCCAGGGGGAAATTTGTCTTTAGGGTCTATTCCGAGGGTAGACCGTAATGACCCAGACGTCAGCCGTAGTGCAGGGCCGCAAAACGGGATCAAGATGGAATAATGTCAAATATAGATAGGCCAAAATATAATGTGTTCAAACTATTCGATTTTACTTCAGATGTTACAGTCAAGCTGTCAAAATCATGCCAGAGAATGCCTCCCTATGGCATAACCTCGGGGTCAACCTGCATCGTCAGAGCTGCCAGCAAGACCAGGAGAGCCATTCTCAGTCGGCTAAGGAACTTCTACTCCGTTCCAGGAAGGCCTTGGAGAACGCGTTAAGGCTGGACCCCAAAAATTGGAGGCATTGGAATGCTCTTGGCGTCGTGGCGTGTTGTAAAGGTTGGTGAAAATGTGAGCCGATTGAGCCGGTTGTGCAGTGGTTAAGACACTCGTCTTTAGCTCGAGAGGTCACATGTTCGAATCCTGGTGGAAGCCTTGGGTTTTTTCTCAAGACCTTAATCCGACTTTGCGGCTAGCGCCTGGGATATCATTCCAGTCTACCCTTGGAATAGACATCCTTCCTCTCCTCCCCCCCCCCCCCCCACCTGGGATGAATAAAGGTAGTTATTTGTTATTTTATTTATTTATTCTTTATTTATATTTTATTTAAATCGTTGGTTCTCAGGATTTGTCAAGATTGATTAGCCTTAAGATATATCTTATCTTATCCTGACCATATCCTTCTACATTCTAATAAACATAAATGAAAGGTACAGTGGAGGAACGATCTGGGTCATACTTTTTAGCTGTTGTAAAAAAAAAAAAAATGATTTCAACTTTGAAACCATCTACAAGTCTGTGTGGAGATATATTTTAACTGTTACACATAATTCTCATGTTGGTTTTTAATTAATTTTTTTAATTTTTGTTGGCTGTCATAGAATAAGATGTGATATATAGACTGCCTTATGTATTTTTTTGTTACTGCATTTTTCTTTTTCAAGTTGATGCCAAGCTTCCATTTGCCCAACATTGCTTTATCAAGTCTGTGGAATGTGAGGCTAGTGTAAGTTTTTAAAGACATTTTTATTGTAGTTAATATGTCATTAGGATTGAAGTATGAAAGTGGCCAAAAAAAACCAAAACAACTGTTTCCTTTGTAGCCTCAAATCGTAGGAATACAGTTTTTTAAATATTTTTATTTTTTTCATATGTGAGTCGTTAAAACAGAATTCTGTGGCGCTAGTGGTCAACACTGCGGTCAGTCTGTTACTTTTTGGCATGTGGTAGTTCAGGCTTCAAATCCTAGCAAGGGAGAATTTGTTGGGGGTTTTTTCCGGATGATTTTTTGTTTTTAAGGCTTTGCTTTCTTGGTTCATCTTCAAGACTATTTTATGAATGCTGTGGAGTGCAGTTACAGCAATGCTACAAACATTTCTGTTGAATGAAAAAAAAAGCATATTTTCGATGAGAATTCTTTTCCCTTCTCAGGATTATTAAATCAACTCATGAAATCTTGTTTGAGCTCTTGAGTCATATGGAGTTTTGGTTACTATTGTTAAAGTGATGATTGACATTTCTTGCCACCCTCTGTACAGGATACTGGTTTGATAGAGCGGTGGCTGATATTCACTTATATGTCTTGGTAGAGGGATGGATATCTAGAGAACAGCACCTCCTCGTCTTATGTATGATTCATTGATTAATGCCCGCTTTGTGTCATGTTCCTGTTCTAGAATGTCGTAGCTTGGAGCAACCTTGGAGTCTTGTACTTGAGCCAAGGGGATATTGCGGTAAGCCAACATCTTCTTTATCATAATTTTATTATGTTTGCAGGGATAAGTAGAAAAGCTATCTACTTCTCAGTCTGTTTATGTGACCTTTCAACTCTTTGGATTCTCCCTTCTTCTCTATTCCTTTTATTTCATTCCACCTTGCAATTATTCTATGTCTCTTTAATTCCCATTTCAAAAGTTAGTTGGTTTGTTTAAACCTCCTGTTCTCTTCATATTAATAGTCATGGTTTATTTGTTCTTTATACATTTTCTTTTAACTATGTGTTTGAGTGGCTCAGGGAGTGATATAGCGTAAAACAAACAGAATCAATAAAATAAAACTAATGAGAAGCAAAAACACCTTGCCTTGTTTATTTGACAGATTTAATCTGTGATCATGATCTCTCTCTCTCTCTCTCTCTCTCTCTCTCTCTCTCTCTCTCTCTCTCTCTCTCTCTCTCTCTCTCTCTCTC